>JAHPZR010012527.1:55000-61065 GCA_019787425.1 Platygyra sinensis | reverse complement strand
CGCGGAACTCTTGAATTAAAACAAAGCTCAAATTTTCTTTAGCGTTGGAATGTCCGTATTTCAATAAAAATATCATTCAAGCAAGCCCGCATGTACAGGAGAATCATGGCTGCGAGTGTATACCTAAGAAATACAAGTGACGTGGGATATCCCCCCAGAAATTTATCTACATGTACGCTGAAATTTATCTATGCATTACTAATGGTTTTATGTTTTGCTTTGCAGCTAGAGCATGGCTTCGACCTTACCGTAAGTAGAATGAGAATTAAGCAGCAATATTGAAATATCTGCCATGAAAGAAATCAGTGAAAAAAGTAAAGAAACCAATCATAGCACTTTGAAATGTTGGAGCGTTCCTGACAGTGTTGATTACATGAATGGATGTTTTGGAAATTCACAGTTTTTACTCGTTAAAAGTGCACGGGATTTTGACTTGTGCAAGAAATGCTGTTCTGAAAGCTTTCAGCCGTAAACAGCAGAAACACCAGTGCATCTCAAATTAGATAATAGAAAATACAACTAAGAGAGTTGTATGTAGTCCTATCTTATTTCACATAATTATTTGGTTATTTCAACAGTTACGTATTCCGTCGAAATTTACACGCCAAATACCAATCTGAATGATGTGTTCAAGGTGGAAGTTATGATTAATGGAGAGGGTTACCTGAGCACTGAAAGAAAAATCGTGCTTGATGGCGCTACCAGCCCAGAAACAGACACGCAAGGGTATGTAATATATCAAATGCTAGAGACTATGTTTGATCACGTTTCCAAACATGGAGAAGGAGGTTGAAAATATGGCACACAGGGGAATATTTTTGTTACATTTCAAAGTGTTTTGAGATGTTTCAATTGTTTGGTACATTTACTCAATCGAAAATAATGTTAGGAAACACGGAGATACAAAATCGTGAAAAATTCTTTTAGGTGTCAATACACCGCCACTGTGCTGTTTTCTGTGTTAATATACATCCAACTTTCATCCGAGCAGACGGGCGGACTGAGGGGGGAGGAGAGGGAGGGGAGGGGGTATTCCGATACCAGATCGTCGTACGTTTTAGCGGATATCATATTTGGTTTGATGAAGCCAAGTGTTTTTAATTGTAACATAGGATTTAAAACTGGAAACAAAAACGTCTGTAACGAAATTTCGGGAAGTAATGGGGAAAATGACTCTTAGGGTTGACAGCGAATTCAGCCGCTTGATGCTTGAGTGGGGTAAAGGCGCAATAAACAAGCAACCCATCTAGTGGAAGTGGACATACTGCACAGCGCCGCAGATGATTCCAGACTGGAAATGATCTCCAAATTGGACCACAAATGATCCCGCCGGATAGCTAGGAATGGCATGGAGTTTGTTCCTCGGGTGGAAGTTTTAATTTTTAACATAAAAAGAGCAAGTCATAACTAACCATGTTCTCTGTGGATATACTGAATTCCCATGATAAAGAGTTGTGCCGATAATAACTTGAAAAGTTCTGTGAAATACCTTGTACTCGGTTCTTGTCAATAAATAACCAAAACATTTCATAATAATTTAACCGAAGCAAAAATTACGAAACGAATTAATAACCAGTCCGGGCCATAGCCAGAAATGGCTATATGGTGACGTCATGAGAAATGGCAATATGGCCGCCAAAGCTAGGCACACTATACAAAGTTCCTTCCGAGCTCTTTTCGGGGCTTAAAAGTAGCCTTTTCCCACAAGGCCTTGCACACAATACAATTGAACAATGAAGTTTTGGTTGAGTGCGAAAAAAATGGCGGCTTGTGAAGCGTCTTCGAGTTTCGAGGCGAAAACCTCACTGTTTTGTGCTATTTTTGGTCTGGTCTTTACACGACAAGACGCCAAATAGATGGAAAAATCAGGTATGCTGCAATTTTTTCTCTCTTTGAAAAAAATATGTCGTTAATGTCTATAAAATTTGCGTTCATTTGGTGGTATTTTTGTATTGGTCCACGACTGCGTCGCTTGGTCCAAGGGTTTTAAAGATGAAATACTGTAGTTTCGCCACATGCGTTTGTTATTGACCGATCGTGCAGACCATGCTGTGGACCTGATTTCAAGCTGTGTTTACTTTATTCCCCGACAGGCAATGGAAAAGCACCGCGATTTCCTCAAGAAACACTGTACAGTAGATTGTGTGGTAAAAATCTAAAAAGGAATGGCAGAGATCACGGGAAGGAATTATTCTGAATTATTCGAAGCGGTTCTCAGTGAAAAGGTTCACGTTAACATAACAGCAAATGATACTAGTAATGTACATCCCGAAAAGATGTGTGCAACATGCAATGCAAAGTTATATCCATTAAGTACTTTGAATGAAGAAGATGAGGATGTGGTACACATGTAGGGATCAAAAAAAAGGGTTGAAAGTGCTATTAGTGCTCAGTATACATGCCAGCTTGATACAGCTGTAGTAGTTCAGGAACAGCTGCAAAGCCAAGTTTCAGGGAAGGTCAATAGTTTTGTAGTTATCAAAACATTTCTATGTGGGCCCTTAGTAGCATGGAAGAAGTTAATTGTTGAATCTGGCCAAATTGTACTTGCAAATATTAATAGCTAGCTTTTTTTGCTAGTAATGTTTCTGAAATTCGAAACACACCTCAGTGTACTTTGCAGTCCTGGTCACTTCAGTTAGCATGAAGTCCTTCCTTTTCAATTACTTATTGTGTTAGAGTGGGTGTGTGGTTAGTGTTGCATTTTCATTGATATATTTCAGAAAGTCATGAACAACATTATTTTCCAGTCACAAAATTAGACCCTGTTTACAAGCAGGTAGCAGGTAACCCTAGTGCTAGGGTTACCCTAGCAAGAGGGTTGCCCTGGCACTCACTCAGTTCTTCTTATTTTCATTGATGCATTTACAAGGCAGCTAGGGTCACCCTAGTGCTAGGGTAATCCTAGCTGAGCAATCCTAGCTGAGTCAGCTAGGGTTACCCTGGCGCTAGGGTAAATGCTCTGCAAGGGACAACTCGCCTACCCAGGACAACTCTATTTTGGCTCCAAAAAGCAAAACATGATCACAATACTGACAAAATCAGCGAATTATGGCCCAGAAAACATCAAGTTCTTTCACAATTTGTCATATTTTTGCTTTGGAAATAAATTATTTTCCAGTTTTGTAATCTGTTTGTCAGGTTTCGAAATTAACGCTCGCAAACTCGCAAAAAGTGAGTGCTTTTGATAATCTGTGATTTAGAAAAATCCACTGGCAAATGTTTGCGAGTTGAATAATCCATGTCAACAAAACATTTGGAAAGAATTTGCTAGTGGTCTCACCAACTGCTAGTAGAAAAAATCTTACTAGCAAAACTTTACAATTAGACTAAAAAGTTAACTTTGAGCCCTAGTTTGTGCTTTACTTACAAGGTAACCGAAGCACAACAAACGTTATGTTGTCTCAGGCAGTAGTGTTACCCTCCTTGTAAATTTACTGGGTTATCTTTTAACCATTACCCTGGCAGTAGGGCTACTCTACTTCCTTGTAAACAGGGCCTTAGAGCTTTTCCACTGTTTGTTACAAAGAAATAATAGCTACATGTATACCTGTTTTTTTTTTTTTAAATACTTGTTTATAGTTTTGCAATCATGGTATGTAACACATATTGGTAGAAGTATTGAAAATTAAGCTGTAGGTTTCTAGGAATTTAAATATCTATATTTCAAGCTTTCCAGTAAGAATATCTCCAGCAGGGCTTTGTAATTTTCACCATGTGCTTTTCTTTTCAAACCAAAATATTGAAATGTATAGCATTCTGAAAGTGAATTTCTTGAAATTTCTAGTTGTACGAAATAAAGCATGGCCTGTTTATGTCATGTGGCTTCTGTGACTGTGTCTGTGTGTGTTGGGGTGGGGGGGGGGGGGGGGGAGGGGGCAGACTGACTTTACATGAAAGGTCTTGAAAATAGCATCCCATCATGGGGGGAAGTGGTCACAAAAGGTCAGATCCAGGGGGAGTAGTCATAAAGGAAGATCTAGAAAGGTCTTGAAAGGTCTTGAAATTCCCTGGACCTTGCAAAATGCATTCAGCCATACCCATTTGCCCTCCTGAATACATAGGTTGTCACCTGAGCAGCTGTGGAGGTTTTCCTAAATGGCGATACTGAAACCAGAACATCAACATACCATAACAAAATTCATTTGTTGATCAACCTATTGTTTCTCATAACTATAATGTACTGCAATAGAGATTCACATCCACATAGAATGTGCATGTTACTGTTCAAAGTTGAGTCATTTGTTGCTCTGCACAGAAAATATGGGCAAAGATAAAAGAGCAGGAGGGGGTGCAGTCATTCCTTGCAACTGGCTATTGCATGTTGCCAAAGGAGGAGAAGCTTCAAAAAAGTGACCAAATAGGGTTTTCCACTGATGGTTTTGAAGGCATGGAAATAAGACTGCATATAAATTTCACTTTTGATCCATGTATTTTTTTGCTTTTGATACATGTAGCTGTGGTATTAGGTACAACAAAACTTGGCTGAAAATTTCAATATAATTTGATATAATTTTGAACAAAAGCACAGCCAAAATAAGTCCCCTTTAAATACAGATCTATCAATTCTAGATTTATCAATATGGATAAATATAAAAGACATGAAAGTGAACCTTAATTATAACCCTATAATAATTTCAGCTAGATACCTTTCATATTGCAACAGCAAACAGCGTAGCTTAAATTGAAAGTGGTGATCACCGCTGTCGAGGCCAAAATCAGCCTTTTTTGATCTTTGGCAGTCCTGGATTGTGGAACGATACCTCGTGCAAAGCAAGTCGCTTTAGTACAGGTTGTCTTAACTTTATCGAAGCTAAGCTTATACGATAAAAGGAAATTGGTTCGAATCGGGAGTAAAATTAATTACACGAATACAGCGAATCCAAGTAAAACGACTACTAGTTCGAATTATTCGCAGGTTCAAGAGATCGTGGGATTAATAGATGGGAAAGATTCAACCGTATTATTGTTGTAGTTTATTTGTATGCGACGTCTCCGCCGACATAGATTTCTTCTCTCTCGCATTTCCCTCGGTCTTAGTCCTTTCGCGGTCTAGGCAATGTTTTGGTTTTGCGTGAGCCAATCAGAGCACAGGAAATCGTATATCCACTTCTGGCTATGGCCCGGACTGATAACTTAAGTTCAGTTACTCAGTATCCTTCATCTCAATTCACTCAACTAAGTTGTGTCTTATTTCCTGGCCTGCACTTATGGTCGTACCTTTGGGGTTACAGACTTTTCATGCGCAGTTTCCGGTTTTGGTCAATCACACGAAATGAAATACTTTTGTCATCCATTCTCGTCCCCAGAGGCCACGATCCTTTTGGTCAGTGAGGGAGATCGCGACCTCTGGCTAGGTCCAACACCGGAAGTCCGTGATCCACGGACTTACCGTCACTCTGCGCATGCTCAGAGTCAAGTCTGACAAATCTGATTGGTTCTGGTCTCAATCTATTGTGTTTACAAAGCGTTGGACCGCGCCAGAGGTCGCGATCTCCGTCACTGACCAAAAGGATCGCGGCCTCTCGGGACGAGAATGTTTTGTCATCGATGTTGAAAGTCAGTAGCAAGGAATTCTAACGGATATCGTTCAAGATTCTAGTGGTGTAACCTATCCATATCTCACGAAGCAAGACTTCTTAAGTCTGAAAATCTTACACGAAAACAGCTTGCGGCTGCAATTCTACTTCTAGTTTGTAATGATGTGCGGTTTTTCGGTCATTCGTATTTTTTCCACTTGTAATGAAGGTAAGTGGTAGATCGCTCAACATATTATGTACTGAAGACCAATCAATGCTCCTGTCCAGATTCAGTGCACTTTTTATATATCAGTATAGAGCTCCTGCCTGCACGTTGCAGATGCGAACTGGAAGCCAAACTGGCTTGTAGTGTTGGGAAGCAGAAGCATTCGTAAAGGTCATGAACAAGTCGCGAACGCTGTTGCTGTTGGTAGTAACACTTGCTTTTGTATTTTGTTGCTTGCGCCTTTGGCAGATTATTTAAAATGTAAATGGCATCCAAATAAAATCTACACAAGATTTTTATGTCTTAGTTGTGGTAGCATT
>JAHPZR010012527.1:47500-50000 GCA_019787425.1 Platygyra sinensis | reverse complement strand
TTAATTGTCAATACGCCACAATAAATATTTTTGAACAGCACGTTTCTTGATTATTACTTGTTAATAGCGATATGATTCAAATACACAGAGATTTGAAATGAATAAAAATACATTTATTGACAACGAAAGCTCCAACAACTACGAAATATACATCTCAGTCATTATAAAAATCTACGATTGCGAATTAAATTGATTTCTATTTGGTCTATGAACCTAATAGACAACACAAAACAACTGTTAAATATTTAAGACCGAGAAAATGAACAAGTGCTTTTCAAAGACGTTTATCGCAATCCATTTTAACTCAGTGTTTACAACTCTCTGAGCTCTAACTCGTCAAGTACTACAGTTTGTTCTTTCTATGCGGGCATGATCCAGTAACAACAATATGACGAATAAATTCAGTCTTTATCTTCACTGGGAACATGGTAAATTACCTCCTTTTTGCTTAGCTTGGTTTAAATAGTATTCTTCGTACAACTTGTGATTTGGAGTATAAAGTTTCTTCATCGCGTTTAAAAATTAGCGGGTCTCCTCTGACAGAAATGAAGTGTAAGCAACACTTTACCAAGTTCAAATGGGACAGTTTCTCCTCCTCCTCCTCAATTCTATTGTTTTCCCTCCTCCTCCTCCTCCTCCTCCTCATTCCTATTGTTTCCCTCCTCCTCCTCCTCAATTCTATTGTTTTCCCTCCTCCTCCTCCTCAATTCTATTGTTTTCCCTCCTCCTCCTCCTCCTCACATTCTATTGTTTCCTCCCTCCTCCTCCTCCTCCTCCTCCTCCTCAATTCTATTGTTTTCCCTCCTCCTCCTCCTCCTCCTCCTCCTCCTCAATTCTATTGTTTTCCTCCTCCTCCTCCTCAATTCTATTGTTTTCCCTCCTCCTCCTCCTCAATTCTATTGTTTTCCCTCCTCCTCCTCCTCCTCAATTCTATTGTTTTCCCTCTCCTCCTCCTCCTCCTCAATTCTATTGTTTTCCCTCCTCCTCCTCCTCAATTCTATTGTTTTCCTCCTCCTCCTCCTCAATTCTATTGTTTTCCCTCCTCCTCCTCCTCCACATTCTATTGTTTTCCCTCCTCCTCCTCCTCAATTCTATTGTTTTCCCTCCTCCTCCTCCTCCTCCTCCTCCTCAATTCTATTGTTTTCCCTCCTCCTCCTCCTCAATTCTATTGTTTTCCTCCTCCTCCTCCTCAATTCTATTGTTTTCCCTCCTCCTCCTCCTCCTCCTCCTCCTCAATTCTATTGTTTTCCCTCCTCCTCCTCCTCCTAAACACAGGAGAAACTGTCCCATTTGAACTTGGTAAAGTGTTGCTTACACTTCATTTCTGTCAGAGGAGACCCGCTAATTTTTAAACGCGATGAAGAAACTTTATACTCCAAATCACAAGTTGTACGAAGAATACTATTTAAACCAAGCTAAGCAAAAAGGAGGTAATTTACCATGTTCCCAGTGAAGATAAAGACTGAATTTATTCGTCATATTGTTGTTACTGGATCATGCCCGCATAGAAAGAACAAACTGTAGTACTTGACGAGTTAGAGCTCAGAGAGTTGTAAACACTGAGTTAAAATGGATTGCGATAAACGTCTTTGAAAAGCACTTGTTCATTTTCTCGGTCTTAAATATTTAACAGTTGTTTTGTGTTGTCTATTAGGTTCATAGACCAAATAGAAATCAATTTAATTCGCAATCGTAGATTTTTATAATGACTGAGATGTATATTTCGTAGTTGTTGGAGCTTTCGTTGTCAATAAATGTATTTTTATTCATTTCAAATCTCTGTGTATTTGAATCATATCGCTATTAACAAGTAATAATCAAGAAACGTGCTGTTCAAAAATATTTATTGTGGCGTATTGACAATTAATTAGTGGTCCGAGCTTCTATTGTTGTCATTTCAATGATAGAGCTGTCCCATGGGTTTCTCCGTTCGAGTTTTGTCAGTATGCAAATCTAGGGAGTGGAGTTCAGTGCGTGACTAACGGAGCGGAAAACTCGAGTTCTTAGCTAAGAATTTAATTCTCTCTCGTCAGCAAAGCTGCGAATAAAAGCATGATAGATTCTACCTAAACCAATCGAGGTTAAAAGAGTCCGGACAAATTAACGTTTCGAAAATCGGAGAAAGTTTTCAAAGAGAGCTAGAGAACCTTATTACGCTTTCAAAAAAAAAATTTGCGCTTATCAACGTTTCCGAATCACGGGCAGTAAAACGAGCGTTCAAAGCAGCTTGAAGATCAACAACGCTAGTGAAAAAAGCCATGTTGATAAACAGGGAACAGGATTTTTCCAAACAACGAACTCGAACGAAATATTTCCTAGCAAAGCGATTGCGAGAAAGATAACGCTTTTGAAATCTGCCCGCTTGTAATTTTAACACATAAGAGATTTTTTCCAATCAGGGTAATTATTAACGGGCAAGTTTAGGCGAGTTTATTGTTTGTAATGTACTAGAGTGACGCTTATTAGTAAACCTATACCGAATTAGTATGGAGGAAGGCAC
>JAHPZR010012527.1:37500-42500 GCA_019787425.1 Platygyra sinensis | reverse complement strand
AATTTAGCTCACGTATTTTGTTTGTTCCATAAACACGTAAAAAAAGACCGAGGCCAATATCCAGCCATCTTCACGGAACAAAGTTGGTCAATAGAGGATTTGTTCATTTTGTTGGGAAAAGAACGCCATTTTCTTGCAGGACACAACGAGTAATCCCCAGCGGGCAAGATAGCGCCATCTTGCCCGTTCGGGTAGCCAATCACAGCGCAAGGTTCGGTCCATCATGAGCTAGCATATGATAAACGATAACGATTGACGGACGGATGGACTGACTGACTGACGGACCGACTGAATACACATAGCTTGTGGGCTCGTGTGAATAAAGGTCCCAGCGTTACAGGAATGCAGCTAGCGGTGAAACGCTAAAGCTTAAGGAGACAAAAAGCAACCAAAAAAAAACAAATAAAACAAATTCAGCGCATGTTGACCTGTTTTCTGGAATCCTAATGGAAGTAAGTTGAAATATTTGGTTTTTTTTTATGTGTAACAGGTGAAGGTTACCAAGGGAAAAGAAACTTTAACAGCAGTTTTCGACAAAGAGATTCCAGACGGGGTAGGTGAGGACGAGGATTGGCCATGGCATTCTGGTAAGTCCTAACGCAGAACTCTTTAATTGTAATGAACCTCCAATTTTCTTTACAGTTGGAATAACCGTATTTCAATACAAAATATCATTCAAGGAGGCCATGTAACCGGGCTGGAGTGTATACTTAGAAAATACAAGTGACTTGTGGGATGTCCACATGAAAGCAGTGCATTACTCATGACTTCAAGTTTTGTTTTGCTTTGCAGCTAGAGCATGGCTTCGACCTTACCGAATGTGAGAACGAAGCAGCAATATTTAATAATTGCAATGAAAGAAATCAACGAAAAAAAGTAAAGAAAGCAGTGACAGCACTTGGAAAATTGAATTATAGACCAACTGAGTTCAACGCACCTGTGTATTGTATTTACAGAGTCCAACTACCTTACAGCAATTTGATGGCTTAACACATAATTACCGATTACTGATAATGCTTGAGCGTTAAAACAGCACAAATGATGATAAATGTTTTTCCTCTACAGTGTACAGCTTGATTGGATGGATGATGGATGTTTCGGAAATTGACGGTTTTTACTCGTTAAAAGTGCACGGGATTTTGACTTGTGCAAGAAATGCTCTTCTGAAAGCTTTCAGCCGTAAACAGCACAAAACCAGTGCATATCAAACTAGATAATAGAAATTATTATTCATTCAAAATATTTCCCCGTTTCTGATTGGTTAAAACCACACGCGTAATTCACCATAACCAGCTGCTGTTTACCAAATTTGGAAAGAATCTTCGTCATATTGCATCAATGACGTCAAAAGTGCAGCCCGCTGAAAATTATTGAACCAATGACGTCAAAAGTGCAGCCCGCTGAAAATTATTGAACCGTGGACCGAGAAAACCTGAGGACGAGATTGTTATTTTTGGTGAGCGGAAAAACAAAGAGCGAAATGGCGAAACTCCTTTAAGAACGGGGAAACATTTTGAATGAATAATAAAGCAATTATTGAATTCGGCTTTCGTAGGATATGAAGAATTCTGCAGATCTCGGAGAGTGTTATCCACCTCGGCCTTCGGCCTCTGTGGATAACACCCTCCTTGATCTGCAGAATTCTTCATATCCTACTTCGCCTCATTCAATAATTGCTAAATACATATAGGAGAGGTGTATGTTGTTCAATCATTTTTTAATTCATACCCTTTCCTGATAATTATTTGGTTATTTCAGCAGTTGCGTACTCGGTCCAAATTTACACGCCAACACCAATCTTAATGATGTGTTCAAGGTGGACGTTATGATTAACGGAGAGGGTTACCTGAGCACTGGAATAAGAACTGTGCTTGATGGCGTAACCAGACCAGAAACAGACACGCAAGGGTATGTAATATATCAAATGCTAGTGACTGTTCACGTTTCCAAGAACCGAGGAGGTTGAAAATATGACACACAGCGGAGTATTTTGTTACATTTCAAAGTGTTTTGAAATGTGGTAAAACACTATCTCAATTGTTTACGCAATGGGAAATGAAGTAGGGAAAAAAGGGAGAAAAAAAATCGTGAAAAAAATGTGTTTAGATGTCCATACACAGCCACAGTGCTGTTTTGTTAATATACATCCTGCATTCAGCCGATTTGACGAGCGGGCTGAGGGGAGGGGGGGGTATTCTGATTTAAGATCGTTATTATCTTATCTTTATTTCCTTTTTACTACAAAATACAAATAACGATAAAACGAGAAAGTTACACAAAAGCAAATAAAGTGGCGAGGCAGTCCAAGAAGAAACCATTGGGCTTATAGACATTGGGCTCCCTCAGAGTAAAAATTAAAGTTAATAGTAACAGTAAGGCCAGGATCGAAAGTCACAGGTTTTAGCGGATATCATTTTTGGCTTGATGGAGCCTAGTGTTTTAACATTAATATGGGTATAAAACTGGAAACCAAAAACGCGTGCAACGAAATTTCTGGAAGTAATGGGGAACACCTCTCAGGGTTGACAGCGAATTCCAGCCGCGCCCGGACAACGCGATTCCACTTCCTTTTATGGTTTTACGAGGAAATACACGTAATGCCTGAGTGGGGTAAACCCGCGATAAACTAGCAACCCATCCAGTAGGAGTGGAAATACTTGTCGTTGCTTCATGTTATTGTAACCGGAGATAACTAAGTAATTTCTTCCTGGGCCACAGGGCACCTTTTCCATGATAAAATCAGCAAGTCGACATACTCTACTATATCTCTTTCACTTAAGTTGTCTTTTTCCTCCCTTTACTCTCGGGAAAGGACTAATTGTTCGTGTTACCCACAAAGACAATTTTGTGAAGTATATATGAAACAATTCATATTTGTACTGCGGTTGTAGATACATGTGAAGAGTGATCATCGCAGTAAATTTTCCAATTTGAGCAATTGGAAAGAAGAAGCCTGAAAAAAATCAGGGCTTCAACGGGATTCGAACCCGTGACCTCGCTCCCAACGTGTGGCTTCATAGCTCAGTTGGTAGAGCATCACACCGGTATCGCGGAGGTCACGGGTTCGAATCCCGTTGAAGCCCTGATTTTTTTCAGGCTTCTTCTTTCCAATTGCTCAAATTGGAAAATTTACTGCGATGATCACTCTTCACATGTAAAGACAATTTTAATGGAAGACTTATTCCAATTTCATATTTCGTACAGCATTTTTTGGACGATTGCCGATCGTTGTTTCCCTTTAGAAACCAACTTGTCATCAAAGCCAGTTTCATGGATATTAATGTGGGAAGAATGAGGAGTGTTTGGATTCTACCAAAGACAAGTGCTGATTGGACTATTAACAAGGTCCTGTGATATTTTCCCCGGTCAAACTTTCTTTTAAGTTACATATCATTTAGAAAATAAAGACACTGGAATCTGTAGCAGGGCCAGCAGAAACAGCCTGTCAAGCTAGCATTTTTAGGAAACACCAAGCTGTTTCTTTACAAATAAGTAGTATACTAGCACTCAATTGACACCGTGCTGTACATCCTGAACGCCTTTTAAAGTCACTATAGAAATATTTGTTTTGTTTGTGTATCAGATAGTGGTTGCGAATGGCGAGGAAACGGTAACTGCAAACTTTAATGAAGTGTTCCCCGCATGGAATCTCGGCTCGGAGACCAAAAGTATGTACTCACTGACGCAACTGATTAAAGGTCAAATGAACTAAAATTTAGACATCTTTTCTTCAGTAGTTAAAAGCACGAAGACAACCGATGGCTTCATGAAAACGTTGCCAAAATGACAGCGCACTTTAATGGAAGGAATGGAACTTACTCTCTGCCTACTCTTTTTCACGAACACACGAATGCTTCGAGGGCATGGAATTCTCTTTTCATTTTCATAAGCCATGCTCTTTAAATTTTTGGGTCCTGGGGCAACTTGAAAGTGCTAACTTTTGATTGTGAGGGGTTTTCCTCTGAAGGTCACCATAAACTTGAAACCAAAACAGTTCAAATTTCCCGCATTTCTTGAGCTCACCAACAGTGACATCACAAGTCTTATTTCCGAAAATTATCCGAGAATTTTCCCAACCGCTCTACGATTATGAAGGATAAAAAACATGGAATTTAACATTCCAATATCTTCGCAATGCCTCGTCCAATTCATACTTCAGGAACACGTTGAAGTCAAAAGCAGAAAATGTCTAAATTTTAGTTCATTTGACCGTTAAAACCTTGCTACAAGAAGCAAATATATAAATTCTAGTGGCCATGTGTCCGGTTAAAACTCGTTCTTCGGAAGTTTTAACTCTTACCCACATGCTTCTTCGGGAACCAGCGAGTTTACTTCACTGGCGAATCCAGCCTATATGAAGCCCTTGCTTACAAGCCAGCCGTATGAATTGAAAATGAAAAAAAAAAGAGAAAATAAATATCTAAATTACAGTACTTTGAGGACAGAATTGTTGTTGCGACAAGATTCAAGTCCTATTACACCTTTTGACCTCCACTTTGCATTGTTGTCGCAATATTAATTTGATGGCTAAACATACTTCACGTAACATAACATCAATGAATAAATCAGATGATAGATTTGGCAACAATGCAAAGAGCTATTAACCAGTTAAGTAAAATTATTTCGCTTTTTGTTTTGTAGCTTTTTCACGGGATGGGGCATAACGGTCAGTGGAATGGAAATGAAGAGAAAAAAGCGTGCGCATGCGCTGCCATGAAAGGAAAGAGTGAAAAAATGAAGAGTTATTGAAATTTTTAGAAAATTGAATCGCTTTCTTTTAGCTAAGAGACTAATTGTCCCCCGCAGTGTTTTGGCCGAGAGGCCAATTCCCGAGGAGGCACCCTAGCATTCCTTGGGTGTATACATACAAGGAAAAAATATTTCTCCACGACTTCTATGTTCTGCGACCGCTATTCTGGCTTTCAACCATTGCACAGGAAATCCAACAAAGTGCTTCAAGGGGGCATGTCCTTGCCTTTTATGGGATCACTCTGTGTTTA
>JAHPZR010012527.1:0-32500 GCA_019787425.1 Platygyra sinensis | reverse complement strand
TTTCTTCCGCTTCTGACGTCATCATTTTTGACCAAAATTGGCATCATCTATACTCGACTTCTGCAGGAGCAAAAGATCTTTCCAATGATGCCAAGATCAGAGTGATCGGCTTAATGGCGCCTGAGATATGCACAAAAATGCTCAAAAAGATGAGTGAAAAACTCAGAGCAAAATTTACTGCCACTACACCTAACTGCTCCACGGTAAAAATTGGCCGCCTCGATGACTCTTTCTTAGAAGTTTTTTAACTGCAAGCAAGCCCAGTAAAAGGTCAATCCCTGAAGGGAAAAGAAAAGAAAAGGAGAAAAAGGAAAGGAAAAAAAAAATCAAAAATCGAAAAGCCTAAAGACGTAGGCCACCTTCTCGTCAAACTCAAAATTCTCAAAATTTTGATTTCTGCGCATGCACGGGCCCAAAGTTCTTAAAATGCCATTTTAGTGGCAAGAAGGACTAGCTGGCGGGCTACAAATGCATTTTCGACCAGATTAAAGCTGATTTGGCCGAGATCCAGCCTCAAAACCACCAAAATGTCCAAAAAAATGCATTTGCCTTGTTTAAATTAATGATATATTGCCCCATATTTGTGCATTTGGCTACCTTAAAATACCTTTAGCTGAGGTTTTTGCATTTTCTCTTCCCTCCCCACATGAATGCTTGTGACCAAGAAGCTTCCAGAAATTTTGTGGGTCATATTCACTTTTTTACAGGCATAGGGTTTTTAACTTTTCTCTCTACTCTCCTGAAAATTATTGCAACTGACTTTTCCTCCTGGAAAATTTTTTGATCACTTGCTTTAGACTCCTCGTGAGAATTATGTTGCCTGGTACCCTTTTTGATCCGTCTTGCTGCCTTATGATGGCCAGAATGTTTTGCATGACTCACCTTGTCCTCCCTTAAGACCTTGTACATGTACCAACAAACACCAACAACAAATAAACTTTATTAATAATTAAAAATTAAAACTGAGAACATGTACAACTCGCATATAGCGTAAGCTAGTCGAGGCAAGTTGTGCAGGAAGAAAAAATAAAAATAAAAATAAACCAATTTGTAAGCTTCAAATAAAAGACTATGAATCATGACAGGAATAAACTATAAATAAAATACAGTCGTTAGCATCCAGGAATACCCTAAAAAACTCTTTCACTTGTATCCAGGAGACTTGCCTTGTTGAAATTACTGAATACAGTATGCTGCAACTATTGGTACATTTGGCTTCTTTGGAATAACCTCTTCTTGGTTTTTGCATTTTTATCCCCCTCCCTTCTTGAAGGGTTGTGACCAAGAAGCTTCCAGGAATTGTTGTAACTTTTTGTTGAGTTGCCGGGTGCTATTTATTTGTTACATGTATATTTTGGTCATATTACCAACCTTTTACAGCCATAAGGTTTTTCAGTATTGTCCCTTTCTCTCCTGAAAAGTGTTTTAACAGACTTTTTGTGCTGGAAATTTTTTCTTTACTTGAAAATATAGACTTCTCGTGAGAAACGTATTATTTTTGTGCCCTTTTTCCTTCATCTTGCACCCTTCAATAATGGGAAGGTTTTTTCCATTGACTAGCCCTTCCTCGCTTAAAAGCTTGCATGAAACTTGAATAGCTAAACTCCTTTCATTTATTAATGGCAGTTAGGGGACTTGCTGTAGTCAAATTTATGATATGCTGTCTCTATTTGTGCATTTTGCCACGCTGTAATAACCTCAAGGTTTCTGCAGTTTGTATCCTCTTCCCCCCTCTAAACCTTTTGATCAAGCAGCTTAGAGGAATTTTTTTAGTTTTGAAAAAAGTTTCATAGTTTTCCTTTTGTTGAGTTGCCAAGTGCAATTGATTTGTTTGATGTCATATTTTGGTCATACTCCCAAAATTTCACAGCCATAAGGTTTTTCAGCATCATCTCTTTCTCTCCTGAAAAACATTGCCACAGATTTTTCTTCCTGGAAATGTTTTTCATCAGATGCATTAGACTCTTTGTGGGGAATATTTTGTTTTGCTGCCCTTTTGAAGTGTCTGAACCCTTTTAATAACAGCAAGGTTTTTGCATGAGTCACCCTGGGCCCCCTTGAGACATTGCAGGAAACTTAATTAAACCAAAACCCTTTTAATTGCATTCATTAGACTTGCCTTGTTTAAACTAACTGTTTGCCTCTATTACTTTGTGCATTTGCCACCTGAAAAAAAACCTGAAGGTTTTTGCATTTTCTCTAAATCCCTCCCCACTGTGACCAAGAAGCTTCCAGGAAACTTTTAGCTTTGTAGAAAATTTTGTATCACTTTTTGTTGAGTTGCTAACTGCTGTTCACCTTTTTGATGCCATATTTACATGTACATGTAGGTCAAATTGAGAAACATGTTGCTTTCAATTGGTACCCTTTTTCATCCACCTTGCAGCTTTTTAAAGCTGGAAGGTCTTGCATGACTCATTCTGTCCCACTTAAAAACCTTGTGGAAAACTTACGTGACGTAAAACTTTTTCAGTGGTATCCAGGAGAACTGCCTGTTGAAATTAATGGATATACAGTCAGACAGTCAGTCAGTCAGTCATTCATTCAGTCATGCATTTGACTGGCAGGTCAGTCATTGAATCAGTCAGTCGGTCGGTCGGTCAGATAATTAATCAGTCAATAATGGATGAATCAACTTGTTGACTTATTGACAAATGCGTGTTGCAGACACTGTTTGTTCATTTTGCTGTCATTGTTGTACATTAAGTGCAATTGTTTGAATCCAATCCTACAACAACAAAATGCAGGCTTTATTTTCCTTTATTTGAAAATTACATGTTATTTGACCCGCAGATAGCAAGTGCTAATCTAACTTTGCCTTGTTTTTCAGGAATCTGCTTGGTGCATTGGAAAGGTTTTAGAAGAACCTAGCTTGAAATTGATGAAATTGAAACCTAGGTGGGGTTCTATTAACCACATATTATGAATATGTTATTCCAGTGGACGAACAGAGAATCATTTTCACTGCAAGGTAATGATTCTTTCAAAGTCCTAGATGTTCAGTGCTGCTGATTGTGTGAGTCCACTTGGCACATTAGATCCTTTGTTAAATGACACCTCACGCTTTGTAGCTTTGAAAACTGTTGTCTTACATGTAAATTAAGGTTGATTGATTGATTGATCGATTGATTGATTGATTGACTGACTGCTTGATTGACTGACAGATTGATTGGTTGTTGGTTTCAAAAGCAAAAATGTTCAAAGCAAAGTATGAAGCTAAACAGGGATTTCCATTGGGGCTGGAAACCTGTTAGAGGCGAATGGACATTTTTTGGAACAACACAATTTCATGCTTTAGCTAAATCCTTGTGCTGTTATTTTTTCAGGCAAAGGCACTGGATAATAAACTGACAACATCTCCAAAAGGCACAGCCGCGAGTAAGTGAACAGATGAACTGGAGGAGGGCAAAGATGAATGGGTGAGATTCAGCTCAAGTAACAGTTGCTTTGGATTTTTACAATACTGTAATTTATCCTTATAACTATATCCTTGTGGGGCTTAGAATTCAAGAAATTCCTTTTAAAATTTCCCATTTAATCAAACATATAACAAAATTCTCGAACGTGATTGGCTATCAGCAGCTAGATTTAAGCATTAATTGGACAGTTGCACACGTCATGCTTGTAATTGGACAGTACGCGCCATTTAATTTGCGCGCGCTGTTGCGGTGCACTTTGTTGAGTAAACTGCTGAGTTTTTCAGCCTTTTAAGTGACGTTTTAAAATCATTCAGCGCTCAATCGATGCTCTGTTCGTTTGTCGAATTTTGTCATAGTCTTGATTAATTGGTAACAGGACATCGTGTCGTCCAATTCGGTCTGTAATCATATTTGTGATTAACAAAATAGACTCCCGCTTCGCGGTCGTCCGATTTTGTTAATCACTCGCATGATT
Source organism: Platygyra sinensis (assembly GCA_019787425.1). Taxonomy (NCBI): domain Eukaryota; kingdom Metazoa; phylum Cnidaria; class Anthozoa; order Scleractinia; family Merulinidae; genus Platygyra; species Platygyra sinensis. Next base: position 28,606 of record JAHPZR010012527.1, on the reverse strand, counting down.
ACAGACCGAATTGGGGTCCACTCAGTCCTATTACCATTATTTATCAATAACTGTTTTTGTAGTATTAGTAGTAATATAGGCTGAATTTCAATTGAGTTGTACACGCCATAACAGAGTACCAATGCCATCTGGTGATTTAAATGTCGCTGTTTGCTTTGATTATGCCGTAACTTAAGTCCTGCATTGTTTTTTGCTGGCAAGTGATTCTGAGTCAATTGACCTGAAATGTGTGAGATTACAACGATTTCCAGTGTAGCTGCCGGTTTCGCTCCAAGACAACATTTTGCGCACGATAATAGAAAAGCACACAAAACATGTTTATTTGTCGTTCTTTAATCCACTGAAGGTTACTGGCGAACTCGAAATGGAAAGTTTAGGATGGGTTTATGGGGGCGAACTCGCCATGGGGTGAAACCAAAATTCTTGCAAAAAAGAGGCTTTCTTGATGTCTGATCACTATTGTAAAGTCGTGAACCATTTCCACGATTTACATTATTATATCACATGGACTTTGACAACGTCCGGAGGGACTCCTAATTTTTTGAAGAGGGGTTGTGGGAGCGGGAAGGGGGGCGGTGTTGGTTCTTAGGTTGTACATGATTCTTTTTACTGGGTGAAAGCTTGTGTGAGAAGTCAAAAATACATGTAGGATCTGGATAGTAGAAAGCATCCTCTCGTTTATATTTCCTATGGCTCTCCGATTTTTTTCAGTAGGTTTTGCTGTGCAGGAATTTTTTTATGGAAATTGTCCACCGCCCCGCCCTCCCCACCCCCAACCCTAACCCTCTCCTCCGTCCCTAAAGTCATAGGCCACATTACCACCAGTGGCTTTCCCTTGAAGCTTAGATGTCTGTGTCTGTGAATCATGCAAAGAGACCATTCTTTGTGACTCGTGGACTGGGGGGGGGGGGGAACTTAACAAAGTTTAATACGGCGAGGCTCCGACCTCCAACCCTTTACATACCATTTTGGTAGAAAAGGCACCCCTTTAATAAAAGATTTAAAATACCTGCCAATTTGTCTAATTCCCAGTCGCGCTGAGAAGCGATTTTAAATATAAGTAAAAGGGACCCTCCTACCCACAATCTGGAGTACTTTGAGAAATTGTACATCCTGCTGTAAAATCTTGGGTACGACGGAAAGCAATGAGTTTTTTTTCATGCAATAAATTTCGGTAAAATTAACGAGACTCGGAAGGACCAGTGTTGAATCATTCAAGGTTAAGATGAAAGTGAAGAGTGATCATCGCAGTAAATTTTCCAATTTAAGCAATTGGAAACAAGAAGCATCAAAAAAATCAAGTTAAGATTGTCATATAATTAATTATGCATTCATATTTGCATCTCATCTCAGTTCAGTGTGACATGTGGCCACGGACCTGCTTGTCTTCACGTCTTCAAGCAGAAATTCAACTTCTTTCGCCCGTTCCTGCCTGAAATAAGACTTCCAAATGCCTACAAAGTTAATTCTAAAGCACAAGAACGCTCCGCTTCAGTTGAAGAAAGAGAACATGACGAAAGTTAAGACGTTTAGCAGAACTGAGAAGTACTCACGTGAGGTAAAGTGAAGAACCGTTTTGCTCTAGCGCGCTGTTTCTGTATGTATGCACCTAAATGTTGTTGAAACAAATTTTCAGATGAATTTTATTGAAGAAATTTGACAACTCTTTATTTTATTTTTCAGTGTTTACTGCAGATACAACACACGCCACGCTCGACACGTTGGTAAGATTACCGTGAACATTTTAAATTTAATTTAAAGCTCGCCAAATGTCTTAGAATGTTGAATATTTTTACTCTATTTGTTCGTGTTCTTGTTCCTCAAACGACGTTAGCCCGTTAGCGCTATTTTAGACTATTTGATGGTGGTAACTTTGTTTACTTTATAAGGTGTTTACTTTCAACCAACATCTTTCATATTATTTAAACCCACTGGTCGTTCCTGTTTTCGTTTCCTTTTAGCTTTCTGATGCCTTGTGCTCGAGGAGTAGGCAGCTTAACAAATCCACGACGTAGCCGGCAGCCCTTTGTGAAGTAAGGTTCCTCAAATTGTTCATGTGGCTTGTCCGAAGCAATTTAATTAGTAAACCGGTTTAATACTTTATTGATGATCTTGAGTTCTGTCTGCAAGCAACGCTGTTCTGCATCAACACTCGGCAACAAAATCTCTAAATCTCTAAAACGATTTTCCCTGTAAATTTTTTAGATTTTTGATGCTTTGTGTTCTCCATCTGTGCAGTTTAACCAATTAACGAAGATGATGGAAGCCCATTGTAAAGTAAGGTTCCTCAAATTGTTTTTGTTGATAAATTGTTCTTGTTGATAACTTGGTGATAAAGCACTTTCGTTTCTATTTAATTTACATGATTGTATTGATGACGTTAAGACCTGGGATAACATGGCGACAGGAAAGCTGCTGCCTAAGAATTTTTTTTGGCATCTCAAGATTTTGCAAGTGCAAATCTCTTAAACGCTAGTTAATAATTTTAACAATAATGCACGATATTGAAGGATTAAAGTGCCTATGAAGTAAAAAATAATCGCTGCTTATTTGAAAGGCTTTTCAAAGTAAAGAATAACGACGTTTTCCTTTTTGGAATGTCTTTTCTCATTTTTGGGATAATTACGTTTTTGTATTATGCAAATGAGGAGAGTGGTGATGTCATTGGTCGTTCCACTAAAACAGTACAACACTCGATCAAGAATATCTCTAGAAATATTAACGCAGTGTTCTTTAAACTTGGCACCAGAAATTTAGATCACAAAAGACACAAATTTACAGCTGTCATGATGACAACAGTTATACCACCGGCCCTGTTTTAATTACAACTAAAATTCCCAGATCATCCGCTCCCAACAATGTAAGGGGGAGAGTTAAGACAATGTGGGAACCATGTTTGTTCAAAGGAAGACCCCCTGTCCCATTCAAAAAGGTTGCAAACGGGGATATTTGGTTTTTCACAGAAAGATACTGGAACCTAGAGTGTTACCATGGCAACAATATAGTAGGAGTCATTTTGTTTCTTTTGTGATGTACATATCTGGTGCCAAGTTTGAAGATCACTGCTCCAACATTTCTGGGGATATTCTTAATTCACTATTTTGTCGTTTTAGTGGAACTATTTATGACGTCATCAATATCCTCATTTGCATAATGCAAAAACTGGAATATCTTGAAAACGAAAAGCTATTCCTAAACGAAAAGCGCCATTCTTCTTTATTTTGAAGAGCCTTTCAATAAGCAGCACTTATTTTTTTACTTCTTAGGCACTTTTAAGTTTAAAGAGAATATTTGCTTCTGGTAAAGCTGCAGCACGTTTCTGGTTATGCTGAACATTTATCGATGAAATAATTTGGTGTTTATTTATTACAGGATAACGTGAAGGTGGAGCAAGATTCACAAAAGTAAATACAGGGATAAAACCAAAAGTACTGTGTAAAATGTGAGTTAACCTGACTTCACGTTGTGTAGTTTTAATTAGGTTTGGACTATTATACTTTTAAGATTGTCAATTACCAAATATAATCCTACACAAAGACAGAGAAAGGGATAGAGAGGAAAATCAACGTGAGCTTAAAGAGATCGAACGAACCTTAAATAAAACTTGGATAATTTTAAATTGGAAAAGTGTTTATAAAACCTAAAGCTTACAAGTTTGACAAAATTCTGAATAGACGTCAGCTGTCCTTCATTTTCGTTTTCTATGTATTTGATCAAGGAAAATTTTCAATTTGCAGGATTGCAAGGATGGAAGCAAAAACTGGAAATGGAAAACAAGTGGAGCAAGCAATGAAACGTGGTAAAATGTAAGTACCTTGTTTTTCTGTTTTGTGGAGGGAATTGAAGCAACGGTTTGAAGAAAAGTTCAGCGGATTAACCATCTTGGTACATTTTGTCACCATCGTCTGTATTCTGCCAAAAGACAAATTGTCCAGATAAGACATGGAAGAGAAAAGAAAAATATCAACTGTTTTGTTACATGTTGTCATAGTTGACGCTGCTCAAACCTCTTGGGTTCGGTTGTTCGTAAACTGATTGACACCAACGTGGAATTAAAAAGTTTTGCAGATTAGGAAAAGTAAAAAATGAAAAACAAGCAATAACGGAAATTACATGTTTGACACCTAAAGCTAAATTCGATGATTGTGTGTGATCATATAAAAGCATTAGCTAACTTGTACAGTGCAACATGATGGAAACGAGCTATTGAACTTGCAAATCGTGAGAAACGTTTTGTTTTAGTAGTAGTACAAATTTTGATTGCAATTGGTGATGGAAATAGAAAGAAAATTGAAAATAAAACTGAAATAGGAAAAAAAAAATTGTTTCAGCAAAGTAATCAATCGATTGTGTGATAAATTATTAATCGAGTTTTTGTTCTCCTGTAAGTTTTTTTGCAGTAGGGTGGTCAATTGAATTCAAGAATTTTTCATGTTCAAGACTTTCCTTTTAAAGAATGTGAACATTTACAACTTTACATTTAAACCTAAAAATGGCACTTTTTCAACCAGGAAGAAAACTCCACAACTTTAAATGGAACTTTTAAATTTCAAATAGAACGTTTCAACCAAACCTTCGTTTCATTCTAAATTCGAATTGCAACTAAAGAGAACGTTTGAAAGCAAAAGTTGAACTGGGCAATTCATAGTAAAACTCCTTTCAGGTCACCAGGGGTTTTTTTAAAGTAAGCCGAGTTTTTTTGAACTTCCAAGCGAATTTACGAAAAAAACTCTCTTTTGAAATCTTTAAATTTACCGTGAGCTTTGAATTTTGTTATCTAAACATACTACTTTTTAGCTCCTACATGTATGAAGACGTTTTTAAATTTTAGTCTTTTTAGTAAGTTCTACTTTTTCAGCTTATGAAGAATGATTGTAACTCTAAGTGGACCTTTTGCATATGAAAATGAAACTTTGAAATCAAACATGGAATCTTTTGGAAATGAAAATATAGAAATGGAATAAAATATGGAAATGTAATTAAAACGAATTTGACTCGAAAAGATGGCGTTTAACAACCTTGTTTTTAAAATAGTTTTTAAATCAAAAAGTTGAAGTTTGCATGGAGGATGGAACTTATGAATGGACTTTTAGAAATCGAGAGGTTATTTTTTTTATTAGTGCAGATTGCACTATTGTGAAGGGTTTTGGGGGCAACCTGCCGCTAATTAATTATTTATTAGCCTAAAGGCAAGCGCAGAAAATTTGTGTGGTTCAGTTTTCGCAGAAAATTTGTATGGTGCATTTTTCGCAAAAAATTTGTATGGCTCAGTTTTCGCAGAAAATTTGTATGGTGCATTTTTTGCAGAAAATTTGTATGGTGCATTTTTCGCAGAAAATTTGTATGGCTCAGTTTTCTCGGAAAATTTGTATGGTTCATTTTTCGCAGAAAATTTGTATAGTTCATTTTTCGCAGAAAATTTGTATGGTGCATTTTTCGCAGAAAATGTGTATGGCGTATTTCTTAGCAAGGATTAACTCTGTGGCAAAGAGATGCAATTAGAAAATAATGGTTTAAAAAAGAACGGAATTACAAAGTAATCCCTAATGAAAGAACTGTTTAAATATTCATTTTTCGCAGAAAATTTGTATGGTGCATTTTTCGCAGAAAATGTGTATGGTGTATTTCTTAGCAAGGATTAACTCTGTGGCAAAGAGATGCAATTAGAAAATAATGGTTTAAAAAAGAACGGAATTACAAAGTAATCCCTAATGAAAGAACTGTTTAAATATTCATTTTTCGCAGAAAATTTGTATGGTGCATTTTTCGCAGAAAATGTGTATGGCGTATTTCTTAGCAAGGATTAACTCTGTGCCAAAGAGATGCAATTAGAAAATAATGGTTTAAAAAAGAACGGAATTACAAAGTAATCCCTAATGAAAGAACTGTTTAAATATTCATTTTTCGCAGAAAATTTGTATGGTGCATTTTTCGCAGAAAATGTGTATGGTATATTTCTTAGCAAGGATTAACTCTGTGGCAAAGAGATGCAATTAGAAAATAATGGTTTAAAAAAGAACGGAATTACAAAGTAATGCCTAATGAAAGAACTGTTTAAATATTCATACTGCAAAAAGTTAGCGCGTTTAATTTTGACCCTAGTAATGGGCCATACAACTGTGACTGCAAATTTTGAGTTGTTGGCAGCGTTTAACCAGTCAATTACGTTGTTTACGAAAATCTTTACAGATTGACAGTTGAGAAAATTATGAATCTTTTTCACCACAGTAGAGACATTCGTGATCCGCTTTAATACCATATCGATGAAGCTCCTTTTTGGTAACTACGATCCTATGAATTAATTTGAACTGGAATTCTTTCAGTTTTGTTTCCTTGCAAATATTCTTTAGGGAGGTGAAAAATTTTTTCCAGGCATTCTCAGCTGGTTTTATTATACTGTTCCATTTCATTGGGCCAGTCTGGTTGACAGTGTGAATTTCTAGTTTTTGATTTTTGTGGCTACTGCTGCTTGGCAGCGGTAGCCATATCGCTATCATGTGCGTAAGTAAGTAGAGTGTGCAATTTTCGGATTGTGTTCTGAACTATTCGGTCTTCGTGACGGATAATCCAATAGAAATCGATCCGGTGTTCGAATTTCGGTGTTCTCTCGGTTTTGCTCGACTGGTAATCGAACATAGCAAAAATTATATTTGAATTCGCTTGACATTCCTAAACAAAGATCTACAGTTTTTAGAAGGACTGGAGGAGTTTTTTCCGTGTAGATTCTAGAATAACTTCAGACTGCCGGGTATGTAGTATTTTAAAAACACTTTTCGGCTGCGTCTGTGCTAGCAGAAATTGTTTGGAGTTCGTTTACTGGTCGTGGCGATCGAAGTGAATTGTGCAGCCATATCTGCGGTGTTGCGATCTTCAACCCTTTTCAAGAATTATGACACCTCTGAATAGCGAGTAATCTTTTTCGAGAGACCCAAGACGAATCGTGTTAAACTCCCTCGCGAAAACAACAGTCTAATAACAACGCGTCAAATTACATTGCACATAATTTGCATAAACTTTCAAGTTGTGTTTTTTGAATATAACTTCCGAGAATTTGGGATTCCTATCGCAGTTTGCGAAGAAATAATCAAGCTCCATACTTTTATTGAATCAAGGCAGGAGTATTCTTAAAAAGGAGCTCATTTATAGGCGAAGATACGGCAGTCTGTTTTGCTATTTATCTTGGCTTCACTCGTCTAGTTCGCGTCACGCAACGTGATTTTCTTAAGCAGTCAGACGCAGTTTTTTTCAAAAGAATTGGCGATGGCTGAGCCTGCTAAGTATATATTTGAACTACTAGTGAAGTAAATTCGGCAGTACTATTGTCAATGCAGAATTTCCTTAGAACTTGGCAAGAACATTGGCTCGTCAATAATCCCGCACAATTACCCGCACAATCGAAGTTTTCATTTTCCTGCACAATTTTACTTCAAAATCACGGTGTTTTTTTTTTCTGTACCCTTCATCTAAAGCCAACTAACTTAGAGGTAAGATATTAAATTCAAACTACCGAAAGTCTTATCTATACAAATTTGGAGATCGGCATATTTTGCGCGGTGTAAGAAACAAGTCGGCGTGTTTTTAATAAGCTACGAGTGCAAAAACGTTTTCATATTAGCTCGTTTTATGACCTCTTTTATTGCAATATTATTTGTTTTACTGCAGTGCTCTAAACAATAACAGCAGTAGCCACGTGCAGTCATTGACTGCCTATTTTTCTAGTTGTATTTGTGTAGAGGCGTTTAACTGAAACGAAAAGTTATTTCTTGCATATAGTGTGTTTCCCGGTGGCTCTGTATTTCTTGCTTTGATTACTAAATACTTTGGAATTGCACTGGTAACTTGATAAAGTTGTAGAAAATACGTATTGCAGTTATATTTGTTGATATATTCTTGGAAAGACAGTAGCTGACCATTGCTGTTCAGCAGGTCCTGGATAGACAGAATATTGCTGTCAAAGCATTCCCTAATAAAAACTGGTTTTCCTCCGACGATAATTTCTTTGTTATTAAATACGACCATATCTTTCATTGAAGAAAGTAAGAATATTTTTGTAAAACAAGGGCAAACGGTCTATTTATTTTACGTCATAATTGCACCTTAATAGAAAGTTCAAATCTCCAGTCTTTCTTAGGCAATAATCTGGAATCGTTTTCCAATTTCTTATTTCTGGAGTCAAAAGTCTTTGGATCCAGGCTAACCTAAGAGCTTTAATCATAGTTTCTACGTCTGTCATGCCACCTTTTTCATCTTGATAAAGTTTGTCTCTTTTGTTATTCCAGAGGAAGTTAAACAGTTTTGCCTTAATTATCGGAGTTTTTTCTTGAGGAACAGTGAGGTTCGAAGCTGAATAAACAAGTTGTGATAGACCCAAGGATTGTATTATCAATACTCTCCCAAATAGCGTAAAGTCAAATGCCCTCCACATGTCGAGATTGGTTTGCAATTTCCGTAGCTTATGGTTGAAATTCATTTGCTTATTTCCATTTTCATCCCAAGAGACATATAAATACCTAAGATTTTAACCGGACTATGCAGCCATTTGAACCTTGGTTTTGTTAATTTTACTGAAGTTAAATTTTAATCTTGTAAACAATAGTGAACCTCGGTAAACGTCGGCCAAATTAAAAGTTAGCCAACCCAGGCTTGTGGACAGTTGATCGGCTCAGCAGGCATGGTTTAACTTAGTGACCGACAGTAATCAAGGAACAGTAGATGTTGTCGTGATATAGCTGTTTTGGGAAAGGTTGCCTTACAAACGGGTTGAAGCTTACACGACAATGTTGCAGGTTATTATGGGTAATGGTGTTTTTACAGTTGCTTGAGTGAACCACAAGGTGTTTGAGCATGGTGGAAAGAAACAGCACAAACACATGTAGTGTTCTTTCTCATTCCTTGCTACTGAATCATCTTCAACCTCAATCAATCAAAAGCAAGCTCAATTACTACCCATAATGCCAATCGGCATTGTCACGTACGCTTTTACACTAACGTCTCTTTTCTGAGACAACCTTTGTGTAAACAGCTGTATCTCGGCAGCATGTGACGCATTCAGCGGGAGGGGAAAATAGACAAAGATTCCTCCTAATAAAAGTAGATTTCAAGTCAATCGACAAAACAGCTTATTTAACTCTTGTTTAGACAAAGAAATTCCGAACTGTCATTTATCTTTCATCTTTAAGTGCTTTAAGCATTTCCTTTCTGTTAGAAACTAAGAAGGTTACATGCAGGCACAAGAAGACCTGTTAGCCACAGAGAGAGAGAGGATAAAATCATAATTGAGGTATATGGAGAAGAAAAGCAAATGTTATGCCCCGAATAAGAAGTACTAGAAAACATCTATGCAGACAGGGCTCTTCGCGGCAGATGCCGTTTCTCTCCACTATTAATCTACAAAGCTTTAGAATTCATGAGGGTTTTTCTTCATATCACAGCCTGCAAATTGACGACGACTTTCGTTCGGCATTGGAGTATTCCGTTAGTAAAATCAAAAAGTTCATACTTTTTAACAGTTTCAAGTCTAAAACCGTTCGTTGAATGCTGTCAACTTAAGTTAATTAATTCCGTGTAAACAGCTTCTCTATTAACTTGGTCAAGTTAGAAATCTCGGTTAGCAGTAACCGTAGTAAACCTCTCTCGTGAAAACATGGCTTTAAGTTGAACATGGAACTTCCTAACTTGAGAAGTCAAACTTTGCCGAAGGAAAAAAATTAATAACTCAAGTTATCCATTTAAGTAAGAGTGGATCTTAACTGATGGTGAAGCTTTCCAAAATGGAACACCATAACTAAGATTGGAAACTGTCCAACGAAAATACTTTGTTCAACTCAAAAGAGAGAAATAGAAGTAAAAATAGATGTTTTAATAGATGATGAAACGTTTCCAAGCAGATATGCTTTGTAGTGAACATGGCACGTTTTGAACTCCGAATACACCTTTTTTAATTTAAGGTTGAAAACCTTATGCAATTTTATTTAAATAGTTTACTTCAACTTGGTTACATAAAACACCCAGGTACAGATCTTTTAGTTTCAGTTTCTTGGCCCGTTTTAATTGAATTTGTGGAATTATTTGAGAATTATTAAGGCTTGGATCTCCAGATATCGAGATAACAGTTGATTGCAGTCATAGGGAAATCATTTTACGTGTGGAGAGAGAATGTAAACACAGCGCGACAAAGCTCAAGAAAGGTTTTCTATCGTGCCAATTGAACTCTTTAGTTTTTTTCAGGGTGCGCTAACCAAAAACAAATAGCTGTTAGTCGTTAGCTTTTTTAATCCACTTGATCAAGCATCTAGCACCTGTTTTGTACGCCAAGTGATTGAACACTGTTATTCACTCAGTTTCTGATGAACAATGTTTCAGTTTTGAAAAAAGCATAGTTAAAACTACCAAGGATTCTTCAGCGGGTAGCATCAACTCGCTCTAAACCTTTGAGAAGGTAAAATTTGGCAGAAAGCATGTTCGTTTGAGTTAATTCTTTTAAACTATTTGTTTTTTTTTGAGAATGAGCCCTCTATAAGAGATTGTTCTCTTTTGGCACTGTTATGTTTTGTTTTCTCGATGTCAAGGAGTTTAGTTCAGAGACCTTTGCTGAAGCAGATCTCTCAATCACATTTTTGTGATCTATTATTTTTGTACAAGATCGAGTTTTGTTTGATGTTATTGGTTTTTGCTGATGTTTACTGTGTTTAATATGACGCTTACAATAGTTGTTTATATTCTCTTGTGTCAATCATTGTAGCAACCTTTACACTGGTGACCGGTGACCAGCAGTTATCAAAATATTATTAAATCAAATCGAACGTGCATATGAGATTAAATTGCACAAGTCAGCAGACGGAAGGAATGAATGTCTTGATATTTAACAAAATCGCCCAACTTTTATACAGTTAGACATGCATGGGGACTTGTAGTGAGAGTTTGTATGTTGACCTTAATCAACTTAAACGATGATGAAGAATATTCTGTTTTCTTTTGGTCGAAGTATTTGGTCTCTATTGAAACGACTTGGAGATTTTTGCACCATTGCAGTGTGAAATATTATTGAACTTATTATATTACCACGCAAAACATTGGCCGTTCCGAAATTCAGCAGGGGGCTGGAGCGAGTTTCAAATTGTAACCAATCGATTAACTGGCACCACCACATGAAAGAGCATGTTGAGATTGGTCATTTGACCAAGTATGATGCTTTTAGGGTGAACAGATACCAAGTTATGGACTTTGAAATATGGTTCAAAATCCATACAAACGTCTCTAATTTTGAGACAGCGTCCCCCAAAACCATATAAACTCTTAAAATTTCTTATCAATTTTGTGACAACTATAAAATCCCGTCATTCACCTACTACTTGAAAGAAGCAGAGATGAAAATTGCTATGTTTGCCCATTTTAAACAGTATCACGGAAATCATAGAAATAAGAGTTTGTATTATTTTGGGGGACGCTGTCTCAAAATTAGAGACGTTTATATGGATTTTGAACCATATTTCAAGGTCCATAACTCGGTCTCTGTTCGCCCTAAAAGCATCATACTTGGTCAAATGACCGATCTCGACATGATTTTTCATGTAGTGGTGTCAGTTTATCGATTGGTTAAAATTTGAAACTCGCCTCAGTCCCCTGCTGAAGTTCAGAACGGCCAATTGGTGTTTTTTTTTCACTGGCTCCTGTTGCCTTACCGTTTAAAGCTTAGGCCTCGGCAGATGTGGTGCGTAAAGGGGGTACGTTTCTAAAGAAACTGTGCTGTTGCGTCGGTAGGGAGTCAATGATTACAAGATAATTTGCGTTTATCAACTGGGTTGATAATGTAAAGTGGCCACCACAATGAAATTTGAAAGCTCTTTACGTTGGTTGTCAACCCATTTGATAAAACCAAATTATTTTGTAATTCTCCTCTACCGACGCAGCATCACCGGCTTCTTTAGAAACTTACCTTATCTAGATATTGCAAATCCTCAACTTAACCATTTGAAGTCAGAAGATCCACACGACCGTACAGCCCTTATTTGTCAGCCAGAAGATTGAACGGATCTCAAATTGCGAGAAGCTAAACCACGGATTGTGAACTGAGAGTGCCTTGTTTACAAATATGAATGTGACCTGTGCGATGCAGGTTATGTTGGCTTCACACGCGACCATCTTCACCAACTTGTTGAAGAACACACAACTCTTCTTCATCAATTGCAAACATTTTCGCTCTAAATTAAGATCTTACGAAGAATTTTAGTGTTTCAATGAAGTGCACCAACAAATGTGACTGCCTCATTTATGAAATGATTTTGTTTATGACCTGAGACCAACTGTCAATGTGCAATCGTGCTAAGGTTTCTATTAGCTTTTGATTAGGTTTTCTTTGTACATTTTTAGTGTCCGTTTACACCTGCAAATCTCTTTGTACTTCTTATATGCATATATATTCATTGTTTTAATTTTTACCATTCACTTTATAATGACCGCAGTACGGTCGAAACGTCGTCTTTTAGAGTTGATTTTTATTGCTAAAAGTTTTAAGAGACTCTTACTTATAAGGCTCAATTTTTCGGTTTTTTTTTTTTCGTTTTTTTTTTTTTTTGCGTCAAGCAATGTTAAGCTCACTAGGTCATAGCTATAAGAGTTGCAACCAAAACTCGATTTATGACCATGATCATGATCATGGTGACAATCACAATCACAATCACAAAATCGATTGATTACTTAATTAATTGTATCTATAACAAAATCCTCTGCGATCACGTGGATGTCCAATTTCTGGTATCTGATTTGAAGCTCTTGTAATTGAATACCTGTAATTGGATACCCAGGCCATATGGTTTTTACGTCAATTACGCGGAAAAATTTCGGACGAATTTCTGGGTAAACTTTCATGTCTAAAACGGGTATTAAAGTAGTCAAAGTGGTCGATGTTCTTTCTTGACAAGACTGTGTCCTCGCGATGTGACGTGTAGTCTTTGTCGTTTACAGCTTCTCCTTCACTGTCAATTTCTTAAAGTTTTTTGTTAGCAACTTCCTGCAAGAAGGTCGAGCCCTGCCGAACCATTTTTTTTTTCATTTTAAAGAAGCAAAATTATATGAAATTTTAGGAGCCCAGAGATGTATTTTTCTTTCTAGTGAGAGTTTTTTTTTCTTTCGCTGAAAAATGACAAATGGATCTCTGGGCTTCTAAAATTTTACAGAGTTTTGCTGCATTGAAAAGAAAAAAGAAAAAAAAACTGGTCTGGCGGGGCTTCAAGCCCCTTGCTGCGGAAGTTGTTAAGAAACAACTTAAAGAAATCGACGGCGAGAGAGAGGCCGCCGACGCCAGAGGGCGCGCGTTACACCGCGAGGCCACAGTGACGTTGGATAAATTTTGGTCAATTTTTAATATAAGTAGGTTCGGAGCTATTGTTAAGGGAAAATATGCGCAGAATACTCATTAGTATTCAAATTTCAATCTTTATTTATACTCAAGAGACCAGAAAAAGCGTGCAAACAAAATTACAATTATAACTTTTATTTTCCAATCTAAAAGTATCATTTAACACTGTGCATTTTTACTGTTTGATAATCGTTCGTAGCTGATGCTTTATTGCTTTATTGCTGGACTGCATGAAACCAAAACTCGATTCATAATTGATCACACAATCCATCGATTGCTTTATTCATCTCGAAGGAAAGATCCAAAATGGGAGAAATAATTGTCTGTTTGTGGTGAAATTAAAAGGTTATACAAATATTGACTGTTTGTTGTGCAGAAACATTTGAGTTCACGTTTGTGTTTAATGGGCGTTGCTAGCTTCAATCTAAATTGCAAAGGTTATATCGGAAGAGAAGATAAAATTTGGCTGAAAAAATATTTTGACCAACATTTAAATAAACGATCACTTTAATAACAATTATCAGAACATTGTGAAAAATATTGGATGAATTTTCGGTATACCGTTTGTGGATAAAAACAGTTATGATGGTTAGACTGTGGCCTCGGTGTGAAACGTGCACTCTTTGTCGTTTACGGCTTCTCTTTCACCATCAATTTCTTAAAGTTTTTTTGTTAGCAACTTCCTGCAAGAAGATCGAGCTCTGCCGAACCATCTTTTTCTTTTTCATTTTAAAGAAGCAAAATTATGTGAAATTTTAGGAGCCCAGAGATGTATTTTTCTTTCTCGTGAAAGTTTTTTTTTTCTTTCGCTGAAAAATGACAAATGGATCTCTGGGCTTCTAGAATTTTACAGAGTTTTGCTGTATTAAAAAGAAAAAAGAAAAAAAAACTGGTCTGGCGGGGCTTCGAGCCCCTTGCTGTGGAAGTTGTTAAGAAACAACTTAAAGAAATCGACGGCGAGAGAGAGGCCGCCGACGCCAGAGGGCGCGCGTTACACCGCGAGGCCACAGTGACGTTGGATAAATTTTGGTCAATTTTTAATATAAGTAGGTTCGGAGCTATTGTTAAGGGAAAATATGCGCAGAATACTCATTAGTATTCAAATTTCAATCTTTATTTATACACAAGGGAACAGAAAAAGCGTGCAAACAAAATTTCCATATAACTTTTATTTCTCAATATAACACTGTACAGTTTTATTATCGTTTTGTAGCTGATACGTTTTTGCTTTATTGCAGGACAGCAAGAAAAGAGAACAAGAAAACTATTTATTGACTTGAAATAAAAGTTTTGAAACAAATCGGGTGTTCTGCAGCTTATTCTCACACGCGTAAAGAGACAAGCTGCTACGACACATTGCTCCGTATAACAGAATGTTCGGACTAAATTACGGTATTATGCAGTGATTTGGTCTCGCTTATGTTATGCTGGACGTGTTCTCTTTACACGTAATGTGGGCACAAGTTGCTGTTTACTTTTTGTCTGGAAAAATGTTTCAATCCAATACACCAAAAAATATTTTCCTCCCCTTTTACACTTAGAAAGTTTGGTACGTGTTTATCTCCTACCTAAAAAAAATCTATTTAGCTTGGCCATACACACTTAGGAAACTTATCAAAACTACTATACTCAAACAGGACGGGGGGGGGGGGTTTCTCTAAGGCACCACCTATCTATTTCTTTTTACCTTGGAAATACACACTTAGTAAAAATATCTTTTCAGCTAGTACATACAGACTTAGGAAAATTTCTTTTTAGCTTGGAGATACACGCTTAGGAAAATTTCTTTTTAGCTTGTCTATAAACACTTAGGATATTTTCTTTGTAGCTTGTCCATACACACTTGGGAAAATTTCTTTTTAGCTTGTCGATACACACTTAGGAGAATTTGTTTTGAGCTTGAAGATACACACTTAAGAAAATTTCGAGCTTGAAGATACACACTTAGGAAAATTTCTTATAAGCTTGGAGATACACACTTAGGAAAATTTTTTTTTAGCTAGTCCATACACACTTAAGAAAATTCCTTTTTAGCTTGGAGATACACGCTTAGGAAAATTTCTTTTTAGCTTGTCTATAAACACTTAGGAGATTTTCTTTTTATCTTACCCATACACACTTGGGAAAATTTCTTTTTGGCTAGTACATACACCAACTGTACTGCAAACATTGGATTCTTTTAGCTTGGAGATACACACTTGGAAAATTCTTTTTAGCTTGTCCATACACACTTAGGAAAATTTCTTTTTAGCTGGTCCATACACACTTAGGAAAATTTCTTTTTAGCTTGTCCATACACACTTAGGAAAATTTCTTTTTAGCTTGTCCATACACACTTAGGAAAATTTCTTTTTAGCTTGGAGATACACACTTAGGAAAATTTCTTTTTAGCTTGTCCATACACACACGGGAAAATTTGTTTTGAGCTTGTAGATACACACTTAGGAAAATTTCTTTTTAGCTTGGAGATACACACTTAGGAAAATTTCTTTTAAGCTAGTCCATACACACTTAGGAAAATTTCTTTTAGCTAGTACATACACACTTAGGAAAATTTCTTTTTAGCTTGGAGATACACACTTAGGAAAATTTCTTTTAAGCTAGTCCATACACACTTAGGAAAATTTCTTTTTAGCTTAGAACGATACACACTTAGGAAAATTTCTTTTTAGCTTGTCCATACACACTTTGGAAAATTTCTTTTAAGCTAGTCCATACACACTTAGGAAAATTTCTTTTTAGCTAGTACATACACACTTAGGAAATTTCTGTTTAGCTTGTCCATACACACTTAGGAAATTTCTTTTTAGCTTGGACATACACACTTGGGAAAATTTCTTTTTAGCTTGGAGATACACACTTGGGAAAATTTCTTTTTAGCTTGTCCATACACACTTAGGAAAATTTGTTTTGAGCTTGTAGATACACACTTAGGAAAATTTCTTTTTAGCTTGGAGATACACACTTGGGAAAATTTCTTTTAGCTTGTCCATACACACTTGGAAAATTTCTTTTTAGCTGGAGATACACACTTAGGAAAATTTCTCATGAGCTTGGAGATACACACTTATGAAAATTTCTTTTAGCTAGTACATAGACAGTTGGGAAAGTTGTAACTTTTAGCTGCGAGATACACAGTTGGAAAATTTCTTTTTAGCTAGTCCATAGACACTTGGGAAAATTTCTTTTGAGCTGGTACATACAGACTTAGGAAAATTTCGTTTTTGCTAGTAGATACACACTTAGGAGAATTTCGTTTTAGCTTGGAGATACACACTTAGGAAATTTCTTGTTTAGCTAGTCCATACACACTTAGGAAAAGTTTTTTTTAGCTAGTCAATACACACTTAGGAAAATTTCTTTTTAGCTGGTCCATACACACTTAGGAAAATTTCTTTTTAGCTGGTCCATGCACACTTAGGAAAATTTCTTTTTAGCTTGGAGGTACACACTTAGGAGAATTTCTTTTTAGCTTGGAGATACACACTTAGGAAAATTTCTTTTAAGCTAGTCCATACACACTTGGGAAAATTTCTTTTTAGCTAGTCCATACACACTTAGGAAAATTTCTTTTTAGCTAGTCATACACACTTAGGAAAATTTCTTTTTAGCTTGGAGATACACACTTAGGAAAATTTCTTTTAAGCTAGTCCATACACACTTAGGAAAATTTCTTTTTAGCTTGTCCATGCACACTTAGGAAAATTTCTTTTAAGCTAGTCCATACACACTTAGGAAAATTTCTTTTAAGCTAGTCCATACACACTTAGGAAAATTTCTTTTAAGCTAGTCCATGCACACTTAGGAAAATTTCTTTTTAGCTTGGAGATACACACTTAGGGAAATTTCATTTTAGCTGGTCTATACACAATTAGGTGAATTTCTTTTTATCTAGTACATACACACTTAGGAAAATTTCTTTTTAGCTTGGAGATACACACTTGGCAAAATTTCTTTTTAGCTTGTCCATACACACTTAGGAAAATTTCTCATGAGCTTGGAGATACACACTTAGGAAAATTTCTTTTTAGCTTGGAGATACACACTTGGGAAAATTTCTTTTTAGCTTTGAGATACACACTTGGGAAAATTTCTTTTTAGCTTGGAGATACACACTTGGCAAAATTTCTTTTTAGCTTGTCCATACACACTTGGAAAAATTTCTTTTTAGCTTGGAGATACACACTTAGGAAAATTTCTCATGAGCTTGGAGATACACACTTATGAAAATTTCTTTTTAGCTAGTACATAGACAGTTGGGAAAGTTTGTTAACTTTTTAGCTGCGAGATACACAGTTGGAAAAATTTCTTTTTTAGCTAGTCCATAGACCCTTGGGAAAATTTCTTTTGAGCTGGTACATACAGACTTAGGAAAATTTCGTTTTTGCTAGTAGATACACACGTAGGAAAATTTATTTTGAGCTTGGAGATACACACTTGGAAAATTTCTTTTTAGCTTGTCCATACACACTTGGGAAAATTTCTTTTTAGCTTGTCGATACGTATTTAGGAGAATTTGTTTTTAGCTTGGAGATACACACTTAGGAAAATTTCTTTTGAGCTTGGAGATACACACTTAAGAAAATTTCTTTTGAGCTTGAAGATACTCACTTGGGAAAATTTATTTTAAGCTAGTACATACACACTTGGGAAAGTTTGTTTTTAGCTACTCCATACACACTTAGGAAAATTTCTTTTTAGCTTGGAGATACACACTTAGGAAAATTTCTTTTTAGCTTGGAGATACAAACTTAGTAAAATTTCTTTTTAGCTTGTCCATGGACACTTGGGAAAATTTCTTTTTAGCTTGTCCATACACACTTAGGAAAATTTCTTTTTAGCTTGGAGATACACAGTTAGGAAAATTTCTTTTTAGCTTAAAGATACACACTTAGGAAAATTTCTTTTTACCTTGTCCATACACACTTGGGAAAATTTCTTTTTAGCTAGTACATACACACTTAGGAAAATTTCTTTTTAGCTTGGAGATACACACTTAGGAAAATGTTTTTTAATAGCTAGTCCACACACACTTAGGAAAAATTTTTTTTAGCTTGTCCATACACACTTGGGAAAATTGCTTTTTATTTGGAGATACACACTTAGGAAAATTTTTTTTAGCTAGTCCATACATACTTAGGAAAATTTCTTTTTAGCTAGTCCATACACACTTAGGAAAATTTCTTTTAGCTAGTCCATACACACTTAGGAAAATTTCTTTTTAGCTTGGAGATACACACTTAGGAAAATTTCTTTTGAGCTTGGAGATACACACTTAGGAAAATTTCTTTTGAGCTTGGAGATACACACTTGGGAAAATTTCTTTTAAGCTAGTACATACACACTTGGGAAAATTTGTTTTTAGCTATGCATACACACTTAGGAAAATTTCTTTTTAGCTTGGAGATACACACTTAGGAAAATTTCTTTTTAGCTTGGAGATACACACTTAGGAAAATTTCTTTTTAGCTTGGAGATACACACTTGGGAAAATTTCTTTTTAGCTTGTCCATACACACTTAGGAAAATTTCTTTTTAGCTTGGAGATACACACTTAGGAAAATTTCTTTTTAGCTTGTCCATACACACTTGGGAAAATTTCTTTTTAGCTAGTACATACACACTTAGGAAAATTTCTTTTTAGCTTGGAGATACACACTTAGGAAAATGTTTTTTAATAGCTAGTCCACACACACTTAGGAAAATTTTTTTTAGCTTGTCCATACACACTTAGGAAAATTGGTTTTTATTTTGGAGATACACACTTAGGAAAATTTTTTTTAGCTAGTCCATACATACTTAGGAAAATTTCTTTTTTAGCTAGTCCATACACACTTAGGAAAATTTTTTTTAGCTAGTCCATACACACTTAGGAAAATTTCTTTTTAGCTTGGAAATACACACTTAGGAAAATTTCTTTTGAGCTTGGAGATACACACTTAAGAAAATTTCTTTTGAGCTTGAAGATACACACTTGGGAAAATTTATTTTAAGCTAGTACATACACACTTGGGAAAGTTTGTTTTTAGCTACTCCATACACACTTAGGAAAATTTCTTTTTAGCTTGGAGATACACACTTAGGAAAATTTCTTTTTAGCTTGGAGATACAAACTTAGTAAAATTTCTTTTTAGCTTGTCCATGGACACTTGGGAAAATTTCTTTTTAGCTTGTCCATACACACTTAGGAAAATTTCTTTTTAGCTTGGAGATACACAGTTAGGAAAATTTCTTTTTAGCTTAAAGATACACACTTAGGAAAATTTCTTTTTAGCTTGTCCATACACACTTGGGAAAATTTCTTTTTAGCTAGTACATACACACTTAGGAAAATTTCTTTTTAGCTTGGAGATACACACTTAGGAAAATGTTTTTTAATAGCTAGTCCACACACACTTAGGAAAATTTTTTTTTAGCTTGTCCATACACACTTGGGAAAATTGCTTTTTATTTTGGAGATACACACTTAGGAAAATTTTTTTTAGCTAGTCCATACATACTTAGGAAAATTTCTTTTTTAGCTAGTCCATACACACTTAGGAAAATTTTTTTTAGCTAGTCCATACACACTTAGGAAAATTTCTTTTTAGCTTGGAGATACACACTTAGGAAAATTTCTTTTTAGCTTGTCCATACACACTTAGGAAAATTTCTTTTGAGCTTGGAGATACACACTTAGGAAAATTTCTTTTTAGCTTGGAGATACACACTTGGGAAAATTTCTTTTTAGCTTTGAGATACACACTTGGGAAAATTTCTTTTTAGCTTGGAGATACACACTTGGCAAAATTTCTTTTTAGCTTGTCCATACACACTTGGAAAAATTTCTTTTTAGCTTGGAGATACACACTTAGGAAAATTTCTCATGAGCTTGGAGATACACACTTATGAAAATTTCTTTTTAGCTAGTACATAGACAGTTGGGAAAGTTTGTTAACTTTTTAGCTGCGAGATACACAGTTGGAAAAATTTCTTTTTTAGCTAGTCCATAGACCCTTGGGAAAATTTCTTTTGAGCTGGTACATACAGACTTAGGAAAATTTCGTTTTTGCTAGTAGATACACACGTAGGAAAATTTATTTTGAGCTTGGAGATACACACTTGGAAAATTTCTTTTTAGCTTGTCCATACACACTTGGGAAAATTTCTTTTTAGCTTGTCGATACACACTTAGGAGAATTTGTTTTGAGCTTGGAGATACACACTTAGGAAAATTTCTTTTGAGCTTGGAGATACACACTTAAGAAAATGTCTTTTGAGCTTGAAGATACACACTTGGGAAAATTTCTTTTTAGCTAGTCCATACACACTTAGGAAATTTTTTTTAGCTTGGAGATACACACTTAGGAAAATTTCGTTTTAGCTGGTCCATACACACTTAGGAAAATTTCTTTTTAGCTTGGAGATACACACTTAGGAAAATTTCTTTTTAGCTTGGAAATACACACTTAGGAAAATTTTTTTTAGCTTGTCCATACACACTTGGGAAAATTTCTTTTTAGCTTGGAGATACACACTTAGGAAAATTTCTTTTTAGCTAGTCCATACACACTTAGGAAAAGTTTTTTTTTAGCTAGTCAATACACACTTAAGAAAATTTCTTTTTAGCTGGTCCATACACACTTAAGAAAATTTCTTTTTAGCTGGTCCATGCACACTCAGGAAAATTTCTTTTTAGCTTGGAGATACACACTTAGGAAAATTTCTTTTTAGCTTGTGCATACACACTTAGGAAAATTTCTTTTTAGCTTGGAGATACACAGTTGGGAAAATTCCTTTTTAGGTTGTCTATACACACTTAGGAAAAGTTCTTTTTAGCTTGGAGATACACACTTAGGAAAATTTCTTTTTAGCTTGGAGATACACACTTAGGAAAATTTCTCATGAGCTTGGAGATACACACTTAGGAAAATTTCTTTTTAGCTTGGAGATACACACTTGGGAAAATTTCTTTTTAGCTAGTCCATACACACTTAGGAAAATGTCTTTTTAGCTGGTCCATACACACTTAGGAAAAGTTCTTTTTAGCTTTGAGATACACACTTGGGAAAATTTCTTTTGAGCTTGGAGATACACACTTAGGAAACTTTCTTTTGAGCTTGGAGATACACACTTGGGAAAAGTTTTTTTTCGGTAGTCCATACACACTTAGGAAAATGTTTTTAGGTAGGAGATGCACACGTGAGAAATTTTTTTCAGCTAGTAATTACGTATTTAGGAAAATTGGTTTTAAATAGTACATACACACTTAGCAAAAATTTTTTCAGTTTTGAGATACACACTTGGGAAAAATTTTTTTTAACCAGTAGATAGACATTGGTGAAAAACATTATTACATTTCTCATCCAAATGCACTTGTCAAAACAATCAAAAAACTTAAACCAGGACATCACAACGCTGAAGGGCGTTTGGATACCAGATCTTCATTGTACAAAGACTTCGAATTTTGTCAAAATACTCTGGGGCGTATCGTCCCTTCAATTGTCTTGTCGGTATTTGGATAATTAACCCAATGAAACATAGTCTCTTTTCATATACTGCAATAAATCTCAACCAAATGATTCCTTTGGCTAAATTACTAAATTCGCACCACATTATTTAAACTTGAATAATCAACATCCTAATACAAGTAAACAAACAGTGCAACTTTAAACAGCAGTCAACGATTTCCAGTCACAATCAATCTTGAAACACAGTATCCAACACTGCAAAAAAAAAACAAGACCAATAAAATTAATACAATACAAATAAGTAACCACTTGTTTACAAAATCAAAAGGCCTCTATAGCTTGGGCGGTTTGATTTCCCATGGTAGACCACGTAATATTCTCTAGGGAATTTTAATTTTATCCATCTCAAAATTATTTATTGCTATACATGAAACGACCTAAAAGTTTTAAAGACAAATTCTCAAGAGTATTGTCACGTGGCCTTGTTCCACAACCTTTGGCATTGGCAGCTGATATCTCTCATTGTTGTTTTAAAGACGTTGTTTCTTTGTAGCTACAAGGGGCCAGGAGTTTCTATTTGTCATTTTTTTTTCTTCTTTTTTTTAAAGAAGCACAAATCTGCACCATTTTAGGCACCATAAAAAATTTAGGACTTGCTAGTAAAAACAAAAATTTCCAGATACTTATAAAAAGCTAATGAAGCCAGAGATACTCAACGATCTAAACAAGAAATCATAGAAAGAGCTTTGCATTTCAACCAAAACAACAAAATGCTTCCCCTTTCTCTCTCTAGAACAGCCTACCTACAGACCACGATCCACGATGTCGCATATCAACGAAAACGGTGGTAACTTAGTTAGAAAAAGTTATTCAAACTGTTAGATGCTCCATGTGATATTAAATACCAAAATTTCAAAATCAAAAAAGACATTAGACATCTATGAGCAACATAGAATTGAAATAATGTTATGTTTCTCGTTAATAGCAATATCTTGCTTGCTATTTTCTATGTCAACATATTTTTTTGGTACGAGATCTCTGTCTTTATACAAGCCATGATAATATATTTCAGAAATTTTATCTTAAAATTCCTGAGATCGTAATAATTACCAACTTTGACTTTCTTGAGAAGTTTGTCATTCACATACTCTTTGTTGACAGCTGATTTGAGATCTTTTACGATATCGTTATAATCATCGTCAACTTTGTGGTCATCTTGAGTATCTAAATTGTCAACTCTTTTGCTGTCAATATTGTATTTACCAGTAGTGGTTAAATTGAATCCAATAACTCTTGGACCTGGTATACTTTGAGCATGCATCACCACTACCATGATCACTAATTAAAAAGTATGTTTAATGAATATACCCATTATACTAAATACTACATATTTCCATAAAAATTTCACTTGACTGTCTTCATAGGCTTATCAACATAGCAGAATCAATAAGGTTTGCTGGTAGCTTTGACATATTTATCTTAGTTTATCAATTCCCAGTTCTTAAGCTATCAAATTTCTTTCTCGCATGCTTGCAATATGTGGTTCCAGAAAATATCCATACCCCCCCAGAGATGGTTTTTTAGTTTTTACCCCCTACCCCCTTGGAATTTCCCTTCCAGAGGGTCACTTGTGGATCCCCTCACCCCCCAGGAATTTCCAATTATTTTTTGGAGGGGGTTCTTTTTTAAACTAACAGCATTTCTAAGTTAAAATATATCAGAAAATACTTCTTTTATTTTCACACAACCTTTACTAATAATTTGTTGTACGCACTACAACAATATGTCGTAAGATTATGCAGTGTTCACTCGAGATAAAATAGCAATGACATTCTAATGAGCGAGCTAAGAAATAGTTAAAAATTAGGTCGATAATTTTTGTACCATTGCAAAAATTGCTGCTATTTACAAAAATGACACGCACAAATCGTAAAATAACAAATTAACTAATAGCTGAACATCGACCTGTAAATCTGTAGGCTTTATAAGTACTCACCAGCGATCAGATAGCATACTTTTGATTACACCTGCTAAAAAATAACTGTAAGCGTTCCAAATCCCAAATTACCACTGCCCTAAAAACGTACAATTAAACTTGAGTTCTTCATTCAAACATATCGTGTAAGAGTCATTGAACTTGTTATTTATGTGAACGATTTAACGATTTTTAATGATTTGGTACAATCTGTTTAAAAATTATGTAAGTCTCTTCTTGTAAATTTATTAAATTTTTGTAATTAATTTTTATGACTGTTCCGCCCAGACTAGCAATGCTATTTGCAGAACAGTCCTTTCTACGCTGGACATTTATTCTATAAACAGAAGTTGTTAAAAAAAAAAAAGAAAAAGAAAATCGCTGAACACTAGTAAATTAATAGTGTTATAAAGTTTTCCGACTCAGTTTGTTCTCAAACAAAACGAAATCTTTCGCAAACTCATTGTTACTTCATTATGGTACACACGAGGTGTACCACTCTGGGTACTAATTTGCTTTAGTATCACCCAACTAGTAGTCTAATGCAAAACTTGCATTTTGATTGGCTACACTACTAGGGGACTATTAGCAATAGTCATCAAGTCGTAAAATTGGCCGGTTTTTCTTTCGTTTATTTTCCCAAAATAAATGTTTCTTCAACTTGCATTTGCTAACTTTATTGTTGCCTCTTCTGTCCGACTAGTTGTGTGATACTAAAACAATTAGACCGTTCACCCTCAAGGGCCACGAGTCAATAGCCCATTTGGCTTCGCCTCATGGGCTATTGACCCATAGCCCTTGAGGGCGAAGGGTCTAATTGTTAAATGGTCAGCCATCTTGATTTATCTCATGTGCGGAGAGAGCGTGGAAATGAAGGGATTATCTATCGTCCAAAGGAGGAAAATGAATTCTTGGCAAATAAAAAGACATTTGAAGCAAACATCTTCAAGTTCTTTTTAAAGGGGGAGCCTATTTCAAAGTTTCAGGGCGCTGCAAATCAAAATACTTACCGTAAGTTTGTGTAGTACGATTTGCGACGTTTATGCCCCTGGAAATTTTTCACGTGCCCAACCCCCCATACCCCTTGGAAACCTTTTAACCCTCCCACCCCCTAAGAATTTCCATTGACCAACCGGTGGGGGGGGGGGGGGGGGTATGGATATTTTCTGGAACCACACAATAGCTCTGTGTAAGATGTACTATTTCCAAAACGAGAGCGAGTGTTTCATCGGGTATCCAAACACCGAGAAACAAATGAAAGCACGAGGCTGCAGGCCAAGTGCTTTTATTGTTTCGAGGTGTTTGGATACTCCGATGAAACACGAAGCACGAGTTTTCGAAATAACTTCTCATGCGTGATCACTATTAAAGAAATCATAAACAAAGACTTCCAATTAGAATTGTTTTCTATCTAATACTCTTTCTTCGATAATTTCAATACCAACAATGTTTTTATACTGACTTAATTAATTTGCATTTATGGTGCGATTTAATTTATTCCGAGATGTGAAAGTTCCTGGAGTTGCCGGCATTTACAAGATCAGTCGTCGTTTAATCAGGATGCATACCGCAACAAAGTCGTTCAAGAGATTTCTGCAGCCAAAAAGTGTTGATAATGAAGTACCGAAATCGACAACTTATAAAACCAAATTGTCGTGTAAGGTTTTCGAGGAATGGAAACAGAATTGATTAGTGAAGTCCCGTACTTTGGAAACCGGCGGTCTTTTTACCACGAAGAAGGAGTACAAACTTTGGACAAGTCAATTTCAGATATGTGACCTGGAAAGCGAAAACGGACACTAACACTTTACCGTTTAACGGTAGAAACCGTTTACTATCCGTTTAGCATCCGTTTAAAATGGATCATGTAAAGCGTTTAAGACGGAGTCCGCCAGACGTTGGAGTAACAAGTGGACAAAAGTCTTGTACCAAGATGATTTACATTGTATTGCAAACTTCTGTAGGGCTCTTTTAATTACCTTCTCAAAACAATTCATTTCTAGCAACACCAAACGTCGAAAACGAATGTTGAACTTCGTATGAAACGCTTAAAAGTTTTGGTGAAATGAAACTGATGATGGAATTTTGCCTGTGTTTCCACAAAATCACTGCACTTTGAAATTTATTTTCTCTCGTTCCCGTGGGAAATTATTTTTCGATGTTATTTCAGGCAATTATTTATGTATTTAGCTTTAAAAAAAAATGACTGTAAAATATTTAAAATTACTCTGGTACAGATTTTTGTCCACTAAAACCTGAAATTGCTCCATCTTCTATCGGATTTCGTCTTAAACGCTTTTCTTATCCGTTTATAAACATCTAGTAATCGTTTAACGATTTGAGCAAAACGTTTGAACGATTTTCTCATCCGTTTATTTTAAACTTCTATCCGTTTAACGTTCTGAGAAAAGTGTTTAAACGCTTTTGTCATCCGTTTATGGGAATGTAGCATCCGTTTAACGGTAATTCTAGGCGAAACATTAAAAACGGTTATTTTCTATACAGGGAGCTAGCAGAGGAGAGACCAAAAGCGTTTGCTGTTTTCTGAGTCGTTCTTTGTCTGACAAATAATACAAAGTCAAGGCCACCTGTGTTGACGGGATGTGATTTCAACAGACTCGTAACACGATTGCATGTTCACAATTAGATCACGTACAGTGATTTGAATCAACAACAGATCGCTACATGCTACAATTGTACGGTCAATTCAACTGGAAATACGGTCAAATACAGTAGGACTCCTCTGTGGTTTCCAGACTTTAATAAATTTAAATTGACTATTCCGTGTTTTAAAAATTATCGAGACCGACGTTGACTCGCGCACGATTCAAATTCAACGCTTCCCAAGACGGAATTCAAAACATTCCTTCGTTCAGATCAGTTCATTTCTTGAGCAAAAAACATCAATTCTTTGTTCTAATGGCTCCTCAACAGGAATGGAAAAATGAGCAGAGAAAATGAACGGAGCTGCAGATCAGTTTTCAGTTCCATTGTGTATGGTCGAGGTGGCAGCAGCTGACTGAAGTTTATGATGAATCTCGCATTCGTTTCAGGGCAAAACTTTGCAGTGAACAGTTTTTCATTTTTTATTATTACAACTTTTTTGTCTCGGTGACATACATAACAGGAAAACCCTGTTAATGCGACCAGCGGCCACAATCCGAGCTTAAAAACCTGCATAATCCTCAGTTATAATTTGGCCCTGTTAATTATGCATCACTTGAACCAGCTGCCGGTTTTCATGTTAAACCAGCCGCAAGGCCACTCAAACCAGTTATGTTAATCTTTCCAGTACTAATATTTTATACACTATTCTTGATACTTGTAATGACATGCGAGGTTAAAACACCTGTACCCTAAAGTAACACCTCATAGGTGACTGGCTGTGCTGCGGCATGAGTGATGTGACGTAGCATGCCAACAAATACTGAATCAGGACAGGACACTCCTTCTTACTCAGTTTTCAGCGTAGCAGTAGGGAAAGAAACGGTTCACCCACCCACCTGCCCACTTGATTCGCGCGAGTCTTGTAATACGTCCTCTCTACTTCCAGCTTGGCTTAGACTGCAGATCAATATTTTTTCCATACCTTATTATCAACTGAGCATGAATGAGAGTGTTGTGTAATAGAACACTGATTCAAGGTTCAAGTTTTAAAACTATAATCAATTCAATTTTAATCAATCAATTTTAATTTAAACTCTGCATTGCAGGGGCTTATTAAAGAACAAGTGTTTAGAAGTACGATTGTGATTGCCACGTGAACCCTAAACCTAATCCAACATCACCCAGTTTAGAACAGTCACAAGGTTTAATCCCACCCTGTTGTTGCCGCCAAATTTTCATGGCACGTCCTGTCGTTGGTGACGTAGTAAAGGGGTTCCACTGTATTTGCATCAGGGAACTTCCTAATTTTTACTTTTACTTATCATTCTGGCTTACCTTCTTTTGTTATCAAAAGAAAAATCTTGGTGTCAACCTTCCAGCTCCTCTTGATAATGTTCACAATGGATATGTTGGTGGCAAACTAAACAAGTATGACACAGATTTAGCGAAAAATTAACTAGTACAAGAAAGAGACACTCAACAAAAGGCACAAAGAAAAACCTTGATATTACTGTTGTCAATGAATTGTTAAAATAGCGCACCCAGCAACAACGAAGACATACTTACATCTTCAGCTGAGTGACGTGTTCTGCTCTGAGCTTGCATTGTGGTCAATGTTGAAGTAAGTAGAACATTCCTACAAAGAAAGACAAACAAAACAAAAAATCGGTAAAGCAAGGAATTGTCACTTAACAGTAGTTACACAGATCCATACATAAATATTGGACTGTAGCATTAAAGATTTCTGTTTTCCTATTTGTACACTGGCACGGCAACTGTAATCACTGCAAATATAAATGGAGGTGTTTTATAGCAAAATATTATTAGTTTTTTTATTCGGTAATTTGGCGCCAATAGATGTCCGAGATCTTGGTATATTTATATGTAAATTCCTTTGCCGCTCAAAAAGATTTCAGTTCCAACAGGAGTGGCACAAAATACTCCAGTCATCATTGTCCAGCAGAATGGGCTTTAATCACACGGCAGCCATGATTATTCCCACAAGAGTAAAAACCTTTGTTTCAACATTGTGAAACGCCTCAAAGCCAGGGCAAGGGGACCCAAGGGATGCAAAATCTATGGCCGCTGTGTGATTAAAGCTAATTAAGGTAGTCCAAAACAGTTTCCAGCACTTAGATCTTTTCTAAATGGTCTTGTTAGCACAAATGAAACAATTAACTTTAAAAATACAACAAGGGTTTTCAGTTTCAACATCAT
>JAHPZR010012525.1:0-15569 GCA_019787425.1 Platygyra sinensis | reverse complement strand
TAATCCACATAATTTTTGCCGGAGTTACTAGCAATAGTAGAATCTTGGATAGCGTTTTCTAAATCCACATAAGTTTTGTCGGCTTTGGCAGCAAGAGTATTATCTTGCTCAGCGTTGTCTTGATCAACATAATTTTTGTCTACTTAGCCTACAATATATTATCTTGCTTATCGTTTTCTTAGTCAACAGGAAATTTGTCGACTTTACCAGCAATAGTATTATCTTGCTTAGTGTTGTCTTGCCCAACATAAGTTTTGTCGACTTTAACATCAATAGTAGTATCTTGTTTAACGTTTTCTTGGTCAACATCAGTTTTGTCGGCTTTACCAGCATTACTTGTATCTTAGCGTTCTCTTGGTAAACATAAGTTTTGTCGGCTCAACCAGCATTAGTATATACCGCACAAGTGAATAGTACTTTTCGCGCGCGCTGATTGGCTAGTTCGGAGGTAATTAGCCAAGTGCTATTCACCTCCAAGGAGCCGCGGAAAAACAACATGGCTTTTGTCGGTATATTTTCACAAATATAGTTACTCTTTGGTCCGCTAGTTATTCAGTTTGTGTGGTATATACTAAAACAATTATTCACCTCAGTGTCGGTGAAAGTGATGGATATTTACCTCCACTTTAGTGAATAATTGGTAAATAGTACAATCTTCCTTAGCGTTTTCTTGATCCACATATGTTTTGTCGGCTTTACTAGCAATAGTATTATCTTGTTTAACGCTTTCTTGGTCAACATAATTTTGGTCAGCTTTACCAGTAATGGTATTATCTTGTTTAGCGTTGTCTTTGTCAACATAAGTTTTGTCGGCTTTACTAGCAATAGCATTATTTTGTTTTGCGTTTTCTTTGTCGACATAAGTTTTTTCGGCTTTACAAGCACTACTTGTATCTTAGCGTTCTCTTAGCGTCCTCTGTCCTAAATACCTCGAATTGACCATGTAGCCTTAATGAACTAATGAATACAAGTTTCTCTTAAGTAGTTCTTCTTTTGCCTTTTTTGTAATACGTTTCTTTTAATTAAGGTTCGCAGATGTCATTTATTTTTATTGTTCCTGGCCCGCCTCGATTAGCTTTTGCTACCTGCGGTGCCAGGTCTGTCTACAGTAATATGTGTAAAATGTAATAATAAAGTTGTCTTGTCTTGTCTTGCTTATCGTTTTCTTGGTCAACAGAAGTTGTATGGCGTATGCCAACTTGCCACGATGGGTTTCTTTACACAGATGAAGGGCTCTGCCCGAAACGTTTGTACATTTTTTAATGTTCATTGACACTTTTAAGAGTTTTTCATTAACTTTTTACTGTTATTATAGTGTCGCGCATCATTTTTCAATTTTTCAACAGAAGTTTGTCGGCTTAACCAGATATAATGAACGGTGAAGCAGCTTGGAGATTGAGAGAAGTCTATTGGCCGCCACAAAAAGTGTTTGAACTCCTCCAAACGAGCATCATGCCTCTCGGCTACAGGCTGACTGAATCTTCCTGTGATCGGGTTGGAAGCACAATCGGCGAAAACATAAGGAGATTTAAACGAAGGATGGAAACGATTACAAACGGAAAAAAGAGGAAACAAATACGATCAGAGACGTGGATTAATATTTCGATCAATCCCGAAGAGATCGAGCAGTCGCCAACCGATATATTAGCGCAACAGTGGAAGACCAGGCCGCGGATTTGTACAACGCAATGAGAGAGAGCCTTGCGCACAAAGGCAAAGACTTCACAGACGTAGGAAAGAAGCAGCAGCACAGGCACTTAACACAAATAAAGTAAGCCCGCTTTTAATATATCCCCTCGTATTGCTAAGATAAACAATCTGGTTTCTAAGGAAATTCTACGTTAGGTTATGTTCACAAAATTAAACGTGATGCTCATGTCGAGTTCGTGGTTAAATGCTAAGGTCTAAGTTTTGTAATTCAATTGTTATTATCAATTTTTTGGCAGAAAGAAAGCTGAAGGTGCCCTCTGGTTCGGAACCTACGGCTTGATGCCCGAGTCACTAATGCTCCGGGACAAGAGAGAATTGTGTCATCATATAAACTTGGAAACTTCAAAAGGTACAAAAACTTTTAATTCCCATATTTTTCATCAAAATAACTAAAAAAATATCCTCCAACCAAGGTAGATCTGTCATGCTTTTCTTGCTTGACAGATGACGCTTAAAAAGAAAACATACCCCCAGTTAGCCAAGAGCCCCAGGACAATACACAGAATGATCGTCCAAATGATCAACAAACAAAACAAGGAGACAGTTGTAAAGGTAGAGTAATCTCTTTATAATTATAAGGGGTTATTGACATTGTATTTTTGGCCTGGAAAGAGGATCCAAGGAGATACAACTCGTGCTTTGGTATAAAATACTATCTGTATTTCAAACGTGTGTGATGACAAGAACCCGGTTCTCGACGTACATTATTAATGGTATCTGGTGATGTAATAATAGTTCTCTCTTCCCTTAGACAAGAAAATACATGCATATGAGAACCTACCAACAACTGAAAACAAATTCGAACCATCCTTTATATCATGAACAGATTCTCCGTTTCTCGGGAAGCATACAATGAACTCATCCAGCAAGAAAAATCCTTACCCAGAACACACCTTGTAAAGGGGTGTCAAGCCAGCCTGGACTCGAGTTGGAACATAAGCAAGACACCAGGAAACCATCCGGCAGCAGAACTGCCATTCAGGGCCCTCCTAATCCAGAAAATACAACAACATGTAAATGAAAAATAATATGGAAAACAGATATCAAAATAACTCAGTGTTGGTCAGTCAGTGAATCAATCAATCGATCAATCAACAACTTTGAGTGTCTAATCTTCTAGCTTGCCCTCAGGCCTACTAATCGAGGACACTACTTAAGTTACTTATTAATGATAAATATATATGCATATTAATATAAATTGTTAAAATTTTACGATTCTAAAACTACTTCAAATATATACAATATGCAATATTGAAAAGTGAATAAGCGATAAGTGAAAATATTTTAGGTGTACCAGGTTCAATCAGTA
This sequence comes from Platygyra sinensis, assembly GCA_019787425.1. Classification (NCBI taxonomy): domain Eukaryota; kingdom Metazoa; phylum Cnidaria; class Anthozoa; order Scleractinia; family Merulinidae; genus Platygyra; species Platygyra sinensis. The sequence goes on along the minus strand of JAHPZR010012525.1, from coordinate 12,550 downwards.
TTTGCCAGTCCATGCAAATATGAAAGTTTTAAAGTAGAAATTTTCTTTTAAAATCACATCATAATTGTTTGGCTTAATATATTTTTTTACGTTACAGCTCAAGAAGTCATACCACCCAGAGGGGGAAACATCATCAATAAAGATAAAAATATCTGGTGATGGTACTAGAATGTCTCACTCCAGCTCACAGTTTGTGTACTCATTTTCTATCCATGATGAAGGAAGAATTGTGCTCTCTAGTGCAGGTACTGTTAAGCTGTTTACTTTTCCCAAATAAATTCTAGAAAATTTATTGAAATAGTTGACCTTCAGAGCTAGATCCATGGTTTATTATGACTGTCATTACAGGCAACCACACCATTGCCGTGATCGAAACTTCAGAGGACTATGGCAACCTGAGAGCTGGCCTAGCTAATGTTACAAGTGCAGTAAATAAGCTGATTTAAGCTGGCTTTACCATGGTAAATGGACAAAAAGTGACACTGGAGTTCTACTTAAGAGGTGATTATAAGGTGAGATAATTACTAACAGGTTTTTTTTTCTGGGGGTTTAATCAACCGTTATTGGACGAGGTTGAGCAAAATATCGTGAATTGTCAGAGGCGAGCAGATCAATTATTTGCCGAAGCCGAAGGCTGAGGCAAATAATTGATCTGCGAGACACTGACAAATCACGATATTTTTCGATAACAGAGTTCAATAATTGTTTTATCATTCGATCACCAAGTTCGTTTTCATATTTAATCACTTCCTCGCAGCTCAAGGAAGCGATCTGCCAATTTTCTCTCGAGAGCGGAGAACGTGCTTCCAATTACGCATGAACAGAATATTATTTGCAGCAAAGCACGTTTAAACGGTACTACGCATGAGCAGGCCATTATTTGTAGGCAGTTATTTGCAGGTCACGTGGTGGGCTCTCGGCCAATGGAAAAAAAGAAAACAATGCGTCGAATGATAATACTTATTTACTGTACAGCCACAAAAGAGATAACTTTTTTGAACCCACATCACACACAAGTTGTTAGCTAAACTAAATCCAATTGAATTTTACTGTTATGCTTATTCCTGTTTTTAACTTTCAACAGTTCTTGCTTTTGGCAATGGGAATGAAGGGTGCCATCTGCAACAACGCCTGCATCTGGTGCTTGATCCACAAAAAAGACACTGTCAGGTACTGGTACTATAATTTTCAATGTAATCTAAACAATAATTATTGTTTAATACTATATGATATTTAGCAATTATTGAATGAGGCTGAGTAGGATGTGAAGAATTCTGCTGGTCAAGGAGGGTGTTATCCACAGAGGCCGAAGGCCGAGGTGGATAACACCCTCCGAGATCTGCAGAATTCTTCACATCCTACGAAAACCGGATACTGGTACTGGTACTGACATCCTGGCTGTTTATGCCAGTCTGGGCCAAGTTTCCTTTTCATGCTTCGAGACTTATAGTGTGCATAAAGAACATCCATGTTGCACCTAAAACAAGTCAAAAAAGTCTTTTACAAAGGAAGCCTCTATTAATAAAGTATTCTTAATTGCCTACGTCATACTATTGTAATCAGCAACACCATACACATAGAAGAAAAGGAGATAATTTTGCTGACAGGTTGATTCTGGGACGTGAAAGTTATAATTTTTAATTATATAATATTACATGGTCAACATAAGTTTTGTCGGCTTTACCAGCAATAGTATTATCTTGTTTAGCGTTTTCTTGGTCAACATAATGTCACAGGACACCTTGCATGAATTTGCGACTTTTATTTGAAATTATGTAATATCGTGGAATGACATGTTGTGATTCTGGTTTTTAGTGATTAGGATTTAATGATTGTGGCTCTTTCCGCATGTACCAGAAATGAGTTGAGAAAAGACATTATTGATAAATGAGATCACGATAAAGACCAGCATGAATAATGAATGTTGTAAAATGCATGACGATTATATAATAGCTTAACCTAAAGTATTTTGTGATCTCCCGAGTAAGGTTCTTGTCTTATACTTGAAGTGTAGAATTCTTAACAAGGTTATTAGACTTCTCGATTTAACATAAGTTTCCAGGTGGCTCTAAGTGGAGACTTGATGTCTCCCGACAGTGGCAATACAAGAGATATGTCCCACCTCTCGATTTTTGTGGGGCAAATTCAAGTGGAATTGGTATATGGTTTTACTTTCTTAATAATAAATAAGCTATTAGTGGTTTGTTCTTAAATTATGAAAAAGGTCTTGGGTGTGTTTCACCCCTGGCCAAAAAGGTTAACTTTTCTATCTTAAAGTTGCTTTAAACTTGACTTTCATTTTATAAAAGTTTAGCTTTAACTTCTAACTTACTGTAGAGATTACATTTATGGCTTTGCATGCTCTTAAACCTAGGGAAGTGAGTTTTCATCAAATGACAAAAATGTCATCTATTTGTGTAATCATATTTTATGATCGCACCTCTTCCTTATCATGAAGAATCAAACTATATGATTTTGAAAACTGATTATTGAGGACAAAACGTATACAAGTGAACGCTTTAGAAATAAGAATTCAGAAGAAAGTTTATTAGGTTAGCGAAATCATGCAGAAGAGAGAAAAGGGCAGGAATTAAAAGTAAGATTACTTAACTAAAATTTTGTTGAATTGTTGGTTGTTCTCCTCACGGATTACCTCGCTCGCTGAGCTAGTTCCCCAGGGAGCGCTACGTTACGCGGACTCCCTTTACAATAAGTTTTACCAGCATTACTTGTATCTTAGCGTTCTCTTGGTCAACATAAGTCTTGTTGGCTTAACCAGCAATAGTGTTATCTTGCTTATCGTTTTCTTGGTCGACAACATAAGTTTTGTCGGCTTAACCAGCAATAGTATTATCTTGTTTAGCGTTTTCTTGATCAACATAAGTTTTGTCGGCTTTACCAGCAATAGTATTATCTTGTTTAGCGTTTTCTTGGTCAACATAAGTTTTGTGTATTATCTTGTTTAGCGTTTTCTTGGTCAACATAAGTCTTGTTGGCTTAACCAGCAATAGTATTATCTTGCTTAGCGTTTTCTTGGTCAACATAAGTCTTGTCGGCTTTACCAGCAATAGTATTATCTTGTTTAGCGTTTTCTTGATCAACATAAGTTTTGTTGGCTTAACCAGCAATAGTATTATCTTGTTTAGCGTTGTCTTGATCAACATAAGTTTTGTTGGCTTTACCAGCAATAGTATTATCTTGTTTAGCGTTTTCTTGGTCAACATAAGTTTTTTTTTTAACAGCTTTATTGGGTACTACACATAACTAAATAACAAGACCCAAAAGGGTTAGGTGCAACGGGACATAGTCCCATGCGAGGCACCGCCCCTGAATTAAAACCGAAAATTGAATCAAAAGCATACACAAGCATCCATAAGAAGGAGATATGTGGTATGAGCACGATAGGACTAGCGTCCACGTGCAGGGGTAATTGAGGGCATATACCATTGAAAGGTGAGTGCTCATTAGGAAGGTGCTCATTATTTTTGTCTGCTAGGTCAACATAGGATTTTTCAGCTTTACCAGCATTACTTGTATCTTAGCGTTGTCTTGGTTAACATAAGTTTTGTCGCCTTTACCAGCAATAGTATTATCTTGTTTAGTGTTTTCTTGGTCAACAAAAGTTTTGTCGTCTTGGCAGTCGAGGGACCAGCATGGCGGACTGAGCGACCTTTTCGAGCTCCTTCTCTCTGGTCACTTTTGAACCTATAAAGGAGTATTTTTTATTTCTTAACTGAAGCGAAAGCATAGACCTCCATCCTTATTGTCAATTAACAGCTCTCCGGACGAAAAAGAACAAGAGCCGAGGCTGGCGAAACATCTAAAACTTCTAACACAATGGAACCGTTGGACGCCAAAATGGACGCCATTATGAAGAAACTCGACAAAATTGATGCAATCGAAACGCAGCTCAAAAAAGTCCATAGTTTGTCAACATAAATTTTGTCGGCTTTACCAGCAATAGTATTATCTTGTTTAGCGTTTTCTTGGTCAACAGAAGTTTGTCGGCTTTAGCACGTGTAGTATTATCCCTTTTAACGTTGTCTTGCTCAACATAAATTTTGTCTGCCTGAGCAGCAATAGTATTATCTTGCTTAGCGTTGTCTTCGTCAACATAAGTTTTGTTGGCTTTACCAGCAATAGTATTATCTTGTTTAGCGTTGTCTTGATCCACATAAGTTTTGTTAGCTTTACCAGCAATAGTATTATGTTGCTTACCGTTTTCTTTGTCAACGTAAGTTTTGTTAGCTTTACCAGCAATAGTATTATCTTGTTTAGCGTTTTCTTGATCAACATAAGTTTTGTCAGCTTCACCAGCAATAGTATTATCTTGTTTAGCGTTTTCTTGGTCAACATAAGTTTTGTCGGCGTAACCAGCAATAGTATTATCTTGCTTAGCGTTTTCTTGGTCAACATAAGTTTTGTTGGCTTTACCAGCAATAGTAGTATCTTGCTTAGCGTTTTCTTGTTTAACATAAGTTTTGTCGGCTTTACTAGTGGAAAGTAGTATTTTGTTTAGGGTTTTGATGGTCAACATAACTTTTTTCAGCTTTACCAGCATTACTTGTATCTTAGCGTTCTCTTGGTCAACATAAGTTTAGTCGGCTTTACTAGCAATAGTATTATCTTGTTTAGCGTTTTCTTGACCAACATAAGTTTAGTCGCCTTTACCAGCAATAGTATTATCTTGTTTAGCGTTATCTTGGTAAACATAAGTTTTGTTGGCTTAAACAGCAATAGTATTATCTTGTTTAGCGTTTACTTGGTCAACATAAGTTCTGTCGACTTTACCAGCAATAGTATCATCTTGCTTGTCGTGTTCTTGGTCAACATAAGATTTGTCGACTTTACCAGCATTACTATTATCTCTCTTAGCGTTTTCTTGGTCAACATAAGTTCTGTCGGCCTTTCCAGCAATAGTAATATCTTGCTTGCCGTTTTCCTTGTCAACATAAGTTTTGTCTGTTTTACCAGCAACAGTATTATCTTGTTTAGCGTTTTCTTGATCAACATAAGTTTTGTCGGCTTTACCAGCAATAGTATTATCTTGTTTAGCCTTTTGTTTTCTCTACCAGCAATAGGATTATCTTGTGGCTTAGCGCTTTCTTGATCAACGTAAGTTTTTTGTGTTTTTTGAGTAATAGTACTATCTTTCTTAGCGTTTTCTTAATCCACATTTTTTTTGTCGGCTTTACCAGGAATAGTAGTGTCTTGCTTTGCGTTTTCTTGGTGAACTTAACATTAGATGGTATTTCGTTATTACTGGCAGAACACTAGATCCTGACGGTCTGAACATCCGTGTAGAAACATTTTAATTGGTTCCTCTTATTATGTTAATTAATTTTAATTTGTGTTTATCTTTAATTTATACTGTCAACTTTTTTTACGTATTTCCGGTAATATGCTTCATAAGAACACGTTCCAATGTAAAATTCTTATTGTACCTGAAGAAGGCTGGTTTGGCCAGCCGAAATATAGTACACCTTGTAAAAATCATTCTACGTTGTGTTCATATTCTTCATTTAAGGACGTTTGCGACCAAAAACTTCCCACGTAAAGACTTTTTTAAAACTTTGACTGCAGGTAGAAAATGATAAGATTAGATGAAAAGCGTAAAAAAAATCGGGGGTCGCCGAACTCGTTTTGAAGATAAGGCGCATCACAGATCATAGCATTTCTAGGATTTCCAGTCACTGAGACGATTCTGGCCAGATTCATTACTATCGGCATATATTTAAGTTGAAGAATCATATCTAAGTTATGTGTGTATAACACAGCATATATAGGCCTATTTGTTAGATCTTTGCTACATATGCCATTAAATCAGCTAAAATTAGCCTTAAAAAAATACAACTTCCAAGTTACGCACACCTGTATCCATGTATCAATTCGACCCTATTTGAATAGTATCTGAGAAATAATTAAAACTTTCCACGTACAGATCGTTTTTGTTTTTTAGTATAATGGAAAGAATTAGAAAACGAAGTGATCTGCCGAAAAAAAAGTGGAGGTCACCGAGCATCCAACAAAAATATTCGCACACAAAGTTAACGCAAAGGTCATCAGCTCTGTATTTTGTTGAGTTTTCGACTCGGTGCGCGCGCTTGAAAATGACGTGGCACGCGCGTGACCAATGAATAGCGTGCGCACTAGAGATGCGCAGTAGCAATGGGCGCGAACGTCCTTAAGGACGTTCGCGTGAAATTTTTCCAGTCGATAGAATTTCTTTAAATTTTTATTGCAGGCAGATAATGAGTTACTTGTGCCAGAAATGCAGAACAATTTGGGAGTCACCGTCTTCGTTTCAGAGATAAAGCGTGTGGTAAACTATACTAATTTCGAAAAATTGTCGCATATCATTAAGCACGGTCTAAGGGGGTTTATAGTTAAAAATATCGAAGGTGAGTCAACGGAGGCAAACGATCTTAGTCACATTTTGTAGAAGTGGGTCTGTTGCGTAAATAATTCCAAATCTTACTAACGTTTTCACAAAATTTAACCCTTTAAGAGGCATTTGAGACCGCCGCACAGATGCACGAAGAGCTACTAAGAACGGAATTTGATGGTGCATTTTGCCAAAAATTTAAACTTCTAGTCTATCGATTTTTTTCATTTTTTCTCTTAACGTAGAAAATCAGTAGAGAAAATGATCTATCGAAAGAAAAATTGGGGTCACCGAACTTCCAAGATCGTTAAGGTGATTCCCGTGTTTTGCATTGCGCATTCCTACTGCGCACGATTTTTGCGTCGTCAGCGCGCGCACATGAGCGCGCGCGCGTACAAAACATAAGAGATTTCCCTCAAACTAAGCTCGATAGCGAGATAAAAACTCCTTTTCTCTTAAACGAGCACGGTGACCCCCATTTTTTATTTTATAAATTCAATGAGAACAATATCCGCAATAACTGAGAAAAAATTTGGCAGAAATCTATGGTTACTTTTTGGCAAATGAAATAAATGCTACAGATAGAGACGTAACGGGCCCAATAGAGCAAGTCCAAATTATGTTTCCTTTAAAGGATAAAAATATCAATTAATAATGCAGGGTATTTGAAGCCATTTTTTCTGGGACGTAGATGAATAAGTAATCAAAGAAAGTCGAACTCGGTGTGATATAACACGGTGCATTGAAAAATAATCGAGCTTATTTGTTGCGCACTGAGATAACCAAAAGTCACCTAAATAACCATATTTGTCAGCATCGTGGTATGAAAACAAGCACGGTGACCCCCTCTTTTTATTACGTTTTTAACATCTCCTTGTACTGTAATGACATCATACCAAGTTTCATCGGAAATCTATGGCGGGTTCTTTTACTCGGAAATCACCTTAAATCCAGTCAAAGCTCTAGCAATGGCCATCTGCCTTATCATTTGTTTAAATTATGACATAGCGCGCGCGCTCATGGATGACGTGGCATGTGAATTTGCGTGCGCAGTAAGGATGCGCAGAAACAATTAGCACGAACGTCTTTAATTTGTGAAGCTGATTAAATCACTACATTGATCCAACGTAGACCACCAGGATCATCTTTCAGGTTGCTTGCTTAAACATTCTATAGCCTTTCAAGTATAGGTCATTAATAGAGTTGGGAGGAAACATACAGTTTGCCCACCCATTAAAAATCCTTCTTTGTAATTTTCCATCGTTTCACAAACACTACAGCAACGGAAAATCCTTTCGAGTGTTCTTAACTGCTCTCTGTTCAGTGCATTGGTCACGCACGCCAAGCTTTTTATGCGAGTAGAGAATTATTTTAGAATTCAACACTCACGTTTGAGAGAGTTCGATATGCGTTAAAAACAACTCATACTTCTATTTAACCAAAAAAAGTCCAAATACTTCATGATACTTCAAAAAATCAGGGCAAGAAAATAAGATATTGCTCCAAAATCAAACTATAGTTCGGACTTTGATTCGCTATTTTATCTGATAGAAAGCTGTTGTCATACGTCACTCCAAATCAAGGGAGCCCGGAGTATTTTCTGTTGAATTCCACACTTTTTTTCAAATTTTCTGTACTAACCTTACTCTCAACATTAGCGCATGACAACACTGCTTTCTTACAATACCAACATTCAGAAGAATTAGAAAACGTGAACCGTGTTTCTATCGAGTCTTCCACTAGCGATCTATCACGAATATCGTTCTCTGATTGGCTACGCTACTCAATATCTATTCTGTGATAGATAGTGAGTAGCGTAGCAGGGAGCCCTTGTTAACAAAATGACAGACGACCGTTTCTATATACGTTTCATTACGGACACTTAATGCAGTCACGTGACTTTTTTTTGTAATTTCAAATTTTCGAAAATTTAAGGTTGCTCTGAACCCCATCCACCTACGTATGTTTTTTTAAACTTCCGAAAAATTCTGCCTTACTGTGCTTATCAAATGTTGTGCCATTTTTGAATTTAAGCCCCTAAAGCTGTAATGAAGGGTGTGTTAGTAGGCTATACTGTTGCTATGGTAACCTTGTGTGTTGTGATAATGATGACAATGTGTTCACCCATGGTTTTGCAGTTTTTTGATACCATGATTGTAGCTACTGGTTATAAAGAGTGGAAATGTTTTTATATATGTATATGAATAACCAAATCAATGTGCGCTCTCTGATTGAACAATCAGCCATAGTTGATTGCGCCGGTAAACTTATGGAAAAATTGCGCGTCTTCAGTTCCAAATTATTTACGAATTCTTCTCGTGTTCCTAGAACCTTGTGGTCTATTGCCTAAATTTTCTTAATACTCTTGCTTTTTATTTTTTAGATTGCTATTTTTTAAAAAAGTAATATATATATATGGCTAGTGCTAAATAATAAATATGAAATTAAATGTAAATTAACCTAGCATATAAAATTAAAGTAGAAAAGCCCACGTGCGATAAAATTTTAAAAGTGCTTTTTTTTCAGTCGCGATCTCTTTTAGAATTTGAAGTTTTCCAGTAATGAACAGTAGAAAGTTTGAAAAACCACAACATCTCCGCGGAGGCTTGTGCAGACAATGCAATCTTTGGCCATCAGTAGACATTAATTTAGGACTTGCCAATGCTTTGACCTATCATGCCAGCCATAGGGTATATGACTTGTGGGTAACGTTATTGTTTCATTTGGTTTTTGGTAGCACCAAAATCGACTGTTAGTGTGCATTTTACAACGATTAGCAGGTGATTTCTACATTGCATAAGTTTTATAGGGGGCTTTCTGGAATGCGTAGCGCTGGCTGGAAGCACGTTATGAACCACTTTATGCTGTAACATTTGTGTTGGTATTTTATTGTTTTTATTTGTAAGTTGTACAAAGGACAAGCAAAGAGATACTATAATGCTAGTTTGAACAATTTTTACAAAAGAAAAAGAGAGGGAGATAAAGATGCCTATTACATTATTAATTTCAAACGTGTCATTCGAGGGGGCACAAATATGCTGCTAACTTTGTTTGATGATAAGCTTCCATTCATTAGGAATAGAATTAACGATGCCCATTATTATAAAATAGTGGACATAAGATTGTCGAGCTTTGTCACTTTAGAGAAACCTACCATTGTCAGATATCAAATCTCCTATTTTAACAATTCCATGAACTGTCAGATGCCAGTTAACATAACACGACTTGTTCTCAATAAAGATAAACTTATTGTTTCATATTGTTTGGTTAACAACATCGTCATAAGAAGCAACACTTGTTGTACTTACATCAGACCACGCATAGAGACACTGTCTGTCGGTAGCTAAATAGGAAGTTTACGGGTATCAAAATTGCAGCGTAAAATAAATTAACACGCAACTTGATAGATTTGTACAAAATTGCAAAAATTACGTTCCGAAATAAAACTTTTGCAAAACTTTGACCAGGAAAGTTTGGTTAAGGGAGTCAAAAGCCTTCTCAAAATCAATTGCTACCAGAATTCCGGGTCTGTTTATTCTCTTTGCATATACTAAAATATCATCGATTGTTCTTATTGCGTCAAAATTTGATCTTTCTTTAATAAATCCATTTTGGCTGTGATGAACAAGGAAGGGTAAAATTGATTCCAACCTCATAGCCATTGCTTTAGATGTAATTTTGACATGCATGTTTTTTAGCGAGATTGGGCACCACTGTTTTAGAATCCTTTATCTTTATCTTTCTTTTCAATTAGCGTAATCATTGCTTGTTTTTGGGAGGTGGACAATTCACCATGGCGATGCCCGAAACATAGGAATTCAACGAGACGTTTTCCAACAAGAGGCCAGAATGCTAGATAAAGCTCAACCGTTAATCCGTTGTTTCCAGGTGTTAAAATTTGCTTGAAAGTTTTTTTTTAAGCTGCGAAACATTCACTCGTGGCAAGTTGTTTGTCTATTGAATCTCGTTGTTCATCTTTTAATTTACTGGTATTCACTGCACTAAGAAAAGATTCAATCAAACTCTCGTGCGAATGGTCGACCCTCTTATCATACAGGTTTGCGTAGAATAATTGAATTTCATTTAGGATTTGTCGTACTTTTGTCATTTTCTGTGTTTAGTTTTCTTATGCAGCTTTTCTTTTTTCGAGAGTTCTCCAAATTCAAGAAATATTTATTACTTTTTTCGCTGTATTTATACCAGGTCGCCCTTGATCTTACAATTGCTCCTTGTGCAATAAATTCGTACATACGGTCATAGTTTGTTTGAAGAATTTCCAGATCATTCAAACTTTTTGATCTTGGGTCTTACCGCATGCCATATGACAATCTTTTATCTTCCTTTCCAAACTCGTTAATGTTGCTCTTCTTTCTCTAGCCTTGAATTTACTATAGACAATCATTTCTTGTCGAATCATTATATTTAATATAGTCCAACAGAACACGAGGATCTTCAAGTTCTCTACCTTCCTCAATCCAAGTACAATATTTATCTCCAATGAGTGATACATACGTTTCATCATGTATTAAGCTTGCATTGAACTTCCAAAAGGAGGGCCCATGACGTTCGTCTTCAATTCCGTTAATAAACAATGTGATCGTTGAGTGATCCGATTTAATTGGAGGTATAATGTCTACCCTCGCTACATCTTCTTGCCTACTACTTGAATTTAGCCAGAAATTTAAACGTCGTTGAATCACTGGTATTTTTTGTCGCCACGAAAAACGCCTCTCATCCAGGCTCCAGTTGTTCAAGGACTGGATAACGCTATCCACCGGATAAATCACTATCCAGTGGATAAGTGTTAACAAAACAAACCACGCTATCCACTGGATAGTGATTTATCAAGTGGATAGCGTTATCCACCTTTTGAACAACCGGGGCCAGATTCCTAACTCTCCAGATGTCTATTAAGTCAAATGACAGACGGATTTGTTCTATTATTTTGACGGATTCTCTTAATTTAGGTTTTCTTGCTAAGCCATCGAACTCAGGGTCTAAGATTTTTTTTTATTTATGACAGACGGATTTGTTCTATTATTTTGACGGATTCTCTTAATTTAGGTTTTCTTGCTAAGCCATCGAACTCAGGGTCTAAGATTTTTTTTTATTTATCTATTGTTCAGGGAATAAATTATGTTTACATTTTTTTACTATTACATACAATACTAAGATTACTTACAGTACTGACACTTCTTACAATACTAATATTATCATCTACAATACTTACATTACTTCCACTGATACTTACGTCGCTACTAGCATTACTACACTACAAACACTACAGATACTTTGCCCACACAACTGATAATAAAAATCTTACTCTACATTGTACTCTAATTACGCAAGCAGCACTTAATCCTTTACAAAAAAAAATAAATCATTATTCAAAACGAGGTTCCATTTTGCTATAAGCTTTTCAATTTCATATTTTCTCTTGACTACATCTTCGAAAGGCAAAAAGAGAGTAACTTGTTTATTTTTGCGGCAATTCCATAAATAAAGTTTACGTAAAATGATGAAGTAGTTGAGCAGGTTAGATCTCTGATTAATATTCCTAATATAATGTTAATATAATCTAGTTTTATTTGCTTCCCGGCTACTGTTAACCAAAAGTTTTCAAATTTAGTCCAAAATTCTGTTGAGAGGGAGCATCGATAAAAGAAATGCTCTAATGTTTCTGGAGAGGTCTGACAAAACGAACAAAGACCACTTTGAATCCTTCCGATTTTAGCTAATCGGGTATTCAAAAACAAAATGTCGTTTAAAATTTTGAGTTGAAAACATTGTACAAATGTTTCAAGAGCAACTGATTTTGCCAGTACAAACGCTTTGCGGGTCTCTTCTTCATTTAAATTAAAATCTGACATTAGTTTATCGAAACCTCTTGAATGTTTGACTTTTTCTTTAATGAGAGAGTTTAGAAACCGAATGCGTAACAAGGATCTGACATCTCCTATTGATGATAGATGCAAAGGATGTCTTCTGTGTGATAGCTTGTCTCATCGGAAATAATTTTAGTATTTCACCACTTAGTTTTAAGTATTATAGCATTTAGTACTATAGTATCATAATTTTAGCATTTTAATACTTAGCTTTAATACTTAGCTAACAATTTTTAGCATATTGTATAGATTTTTTATCTACTCAACCATTGTATCTATT
>JAHPZR010012524.1:12500-25000 GCA_019787425.1 Platygyra sinensis | reverse complement strand
CCGTCAAAACTCTAGAACAAAAATTAATTTTTCAAATCAGCACTCTTAATCCTCACGGTATCAACGAACGCTTTTCATTCAACTAATTTATTCTGTTGTTTTTCACTTTGCCAGGCACCAACCAATAGCGTAGCTCCATATTTCTCTATATAAACCACACACAACCCACAATTCCTCGATTCGCTCCGACGAAGGGCTAGCGCTCGAAACGTCAGCTTTCAAATATCGATATCTTTACGGTGGCCAATTTACATTATCAACTCAGTTGATAAAACCAAATTATCCTGTAATACTCCCACCGACGCAGCACCATAATTTCTTTAGAAACTTACCCCCAAAACCCTAAACACTTCGCAACGGAGAAACCTTACTTTTTAGGGAAAGGTAGTAAAAACACTTAGGATATCTAAATTATTTTACTCAGCGTCCGTGCTCCCTGTTCCAGATCACTATATCCAAGAAACAAATATAATTTTCAACTTAATTTGGGCAGGGAAGCCCCCTAAAATCAAAAGAAGCACCATAAGTTGGCGAAAAGAAAGATGGCGGATTGAAAATGTGTGATGTTAAGATCATGGAAAATGCGCAAAAAATAGCTTGAGTCAACAGAATTCCAGACGAGTCACAAGACTTCTGTAAAATTATTCCTAACCAGGTCTTACACAAACATGGTGGTCTTACCTTCCTAACAAAATGCAACTTTGCAACAAGAACACTAGACCTCGGTGATAAGCTTCCCACATTTTATAAAAAAATATGTTAGATTATTCCTGCGAGTTCAAAATCTCAACGGGCATCGGTTCTAAAAGAAATCCTAAAAACGAAATAGTGTGGGACAACAGGAAAACTCTTGTAGGAAAAAAATCTGTTTTTACCAAACGTGGTATGACGCTGGCATTACCAAGATAAGCGACATATTAAACCAAAATCAGAATTTTTCTGAAGTGGCATGAATTTGCAATAAAATTTAATTTGAATGTTCCTTTCACTACATACTATGGCCTGGATAACGCAATCCCAAATTTGAAAGCTTATCTTACAAACCCTACTCTAAACGTCACACACGAAACCACTGTAAAGAGCCTAAGAACCAGTTGTATTTATTACTCTTTTAAACACTGTCTTCGTTCCTCCGACTGCCGAAACCAAACTTCTACGCCAAGGATTTACAGAAAATACCATCGAGAAGGTTTATCTTATGCCATTTAAAGTCACAAATGAAGTTAAAATAATGATGTTTCAGTATAAAGTGATTCATAACGTGCTTCCAACCCGCGCTACACTTTATCGAGATGGCATTACAGAAAGCCCCCTATAAAACTTATGCAATGTAGAAAAACAAACGTTACATCACCTGCTAGTAAACTGCACACTAACAGTCGATTTTGGTGCGACCAAAAACAAATGAAACAGTAACAATGAAATTGGATCGGGTATGGAGCGAGAGTAGACGCGCTTTAGCGTGCTCCAGCTTAATGTGAATTTATGGGAGTTCTTTGAAGTTTTTAATGGAAGATTTATTTCAAAACTCAAAAGACAAAGTAGAAAGAGAAGCTCTACCTCTAGCGAAGAGGACAACTTCCTCTGAAGATAAAAGATCGAAATTTGTCGTGTCAGAAGAGGATTGTGGAATCGACGAAGTGCATTCAGTACTAGAAATGGCGGAAAACCTATTGCCTAAAGTTGACATTATCCTAAAAAAACTGGAGGCGATGGAACAAAACTCGACAACCATGGAAACTATGTCAAAAACGTGGACGCTTACTACGAAGGTCAGTGGAAACTCTAGAGGCAACAACAAGAAATGCAATGAAGTCTATCGAAGAGCTCCACAGGGGATTGGCATTCCTGAACAGCGAGGTCGAAAGGCTAAAGAAACTGGAGAAAGATTGCGCCTCTCTCAGACAACAGGTTCTCTAAATGAGAGTTAATCTAAGGAGTGAAAAGGCCTTCGTTTTTACGGTATTGAAGAGGACCCTGAAGGTGCAGAAGACACGCGGCAAGTGTTGATAGATTTCTTGCAGTCAGAGCTTGACATCGACAACGTCAACAAAATAGAATTTCGGAGAGTTTACAGAATTGGTCTCTTTAACCAGCAAGCACCCAAACCTCGTCATATCATCGCACGTTTTCTTCGCTATCTGGTTCGTGAAAGGGCCATGAGTAACGTTAGGAAATTAAATGGTAAAACGCTTGGAATATCTCCTGACTTGCCTAAAGAAGTTGTTGATCGAAGAAAGAAGGTGCTGCCTAAGTTTTATGCTGCAAAGAGGGCGGGCAAGTCGGCCTAATTTAGTAGGGCGGAGTCCCATAAACTGTTTATTGATGGCAGATTATTTTCTGCTTAGACTTGCCACTCAGACTATGTTTATCTTATTTCTCTTCCCATTTTGAATTGTGATGGGGCCCACAAAGTTAATTTATGCTGTCTGTGTTTACCATTCTAGTTGCAAGACCTTTTCTGTTGGTAGCTTAATTAACAGCTAATGCTGACTGCTATTTTAATGACTTTTAATACCTTTTTCCACATTATTGTGTAACTTGTTTGTTTGTTTGTTTTCAATACTGTTGATTTTTGTCATTGTTGGCTTCTTACTTTTCGGGAGGCTTTATCACCTCATCATATTTTAATTGTTGTCGCACATAAGTCCTTCATATTTTTTCTCGTACAAAGGAGCAAGGTAAAAGTTATGCTTTTGTACTTAATTTGTATAATTCATGAAGAGCAACTCGCACTTTTGAGAAGCGAAAGGCGCTCTTTCTCTGGTAATCTAAAAATAAGGCCGACATAGTCTTTTTGCAAGAAACTTACAGTTCGCCAGATGTAGAAAATTTGTGGAAAACCCAGTGGAAAGGAGATCTTTATTTCGCTAGTCACGGCTCTGAGCATAGTAGAGATGTTTTGATTCTTGTAAAAGAAAGGCTTAATTTTGAATTGAAATCATGTATACGCGATAAGCAAGCCCGTTATATCATTTTAATAGGAAATGTATAGGAGCAACCGTTTGTTTTTGTCAATATTTATGCTCCAAATAAAACCACCGAGCAGTGCACCTTTTTCCAGGAGATCAATTTCAATTAATGTAATCTTAGACCCTGGTGTTAGGCAAGGGGATCCTCTGTCGCCATATCTATTTGTGATCGCAATTGAGACTTTGGCTGTTGCAATCCGAACTAGTACTAATATTAAAGGAATTAAATTAGACTTTCAGGAATGGAAAATTGTCCAATATGCAGATGACCTCACTGCCTTTTTATCTGATTTGACATCCGTACAAAATCTCTTTAAGGTAATTCCTTAGTATTGCATTGCGCATCCCTACTGCGCACGATTTTTGCGTCATCAGCGCGCGCACATGAGCGCGTGCACGTGCAAAACGTAAGGGATTTCCCTTAAACTAAGCTCGATAACGGAATAAGTTCTCCTTTTCTCTTAAACGAGCACGGTGACCCCCGATTTTTATTTCAGGTATTTGTTACGAATAGTCTAATGAAGAACATATTTGAAGAGGAAAAAAAGTTTGATAGTAGAACATGATTTTTTTTTGGAAAATAGTTCCCAACTGAGTGTATTTTGGCCAAGGCGAGGACTTCAAGTTAGCCACGGAACTGTCCGAAAAAGTGCAATATCCCCTCAACCAGTCGGTCAAAAACGGCTTAAATGAAGCAATACTGCTTTTGTCAATAAATGAAGCTTTACTTTCAAGACAAAATTTTGTGTCCTTCAAGTAACCAAGATTTAATTCTGTATGAAGGTGATTCGAACTTTTAACGCGCAACAAGTAAAAATACCCCATTTTAAGAGCCTGCTGACGCGTAAACAAGCACGGTGACCCCATTTTTTTATCGCATTTTTATAATGTTCATATCATGAATGTTCATTACACCAAGTTTCAAAAAAAGTTTGATAGTAGAACAATTTCAAGGGAATTACCTTAAATTACTTGATCGTTTTGAAAAACTATCGGGTTTAAAAGTTAATTATACTAAAACAGAGACAATGTGGATTGGTTCGTGTCGTGACAGTCCCGAGATGCCCTTATCCCTAAAATGGTGCAAAAGTGTAAAAGCTCTTGGGGTACACTTCAGTTATGACAGAGAAGTGTCTTTTCAGAAAAATTTTTACGACAAGATCACCGA
The DNA here is from genome assembly GCA_019787425.1 of Platygyra sinensis. Lineage (NCBI taxonomy): Eukaryota > Metazoa > Cnidaria > Anthozoa > Scleractinia > Merulinidae > Platygyra > Platygyra sinensis. The sequence goes on along the minus strand of JAHPZR010012524.1, from coordinate 20,860 downwards.
AATTAAAAAGCAAATACATCAGTGGAGCTGGAGAGGTCTCTATTTGGTAAAGTATCAATCATTAAAAGTCTCCCTAAATTGGTATATATATTTTCTATCCTCTCAGCTCCCTCGGATTTCATTTCACTGATTCAAACAATAATATATAAATTCTTGTGGAAAGGGCCTCATAAAATAGCCAGGAGAGCTGCAATTAATAGTTCTGACTATGCGGGGTTAAATATCACTGATCTAGAGACTTCAATAACATCTCTTCGATTAGCATGGATTTCGAAAATTTTTAATCCTGAACCGTCTCCATGGAAAAGCTATCTCAGACATTTGCTCAAACCTTATGGAGGTTTCTTCTTTTTTCACTGCAACTTTAATTTTAATGACTATCATATTAATTCGACTTTTTATTTAGAAATGCTGCAGTGGTGGTCTGAATTTCGCTCAAATTTTTCAACGGATTCTAAAGCTTAGGACTCTATAATTTGGAACAATTGTAATATAAAGATAGACGGCAAACCAATCTGTTATCATAATTATATGAATGCTGGGGTACTTTTTATCAACGATTTAATGTATTCTCGGAACAACGTTGAATCCTTTAACATAGCAAAGAACAAGGGGCTAATTGGCTCAAATTACTTGACGTGGTCTGCTGTTCGTTGCCTTGTGCCAAAGTATTTAAGGAATCTCACTGTCGAAAGAAACGTTTAAAATACACTTGAATTAAAATGTGGTAGCAAAGATTTGGATCCTCTTACGAGCAAGAGTAAAAACTTTTATGTTTCTAGATAGATAGATAGATAGATAGATAGATAGATAGATAGATAGATAGATAGATAGATAGATAGATAGATAGATAGATAGAAACTTTATTTATGTGTCAAGAAGCTAGCCGAGGAGCAGGCCCTCTACTAATAGGGAACACCTAAAGTTAGATAAAAAAAATAGTTACAATAGTTGAGTAGATAAAAAATCTATACAATATGCTACAAATTGTTAGCTAAGTATTAAAGCTAAGTACTAAAATGCTAAAATTATGATACTATAGTACTAAATGCTATAATACTTAAAACTAAGTGGTGAAATACTAAAATTATTTCCGATGAGACATCAACTATCACACAGAAGACATCCTTTACATCAATGAGAGATGTCAGATCCTTGTTACGCATTCGGTTTCTAAACTCTCTCATTAAAGAAAAAGCCAAACATTCAAGAGGTTTCGATAAACTAATGTCAGATTTTAATTTAAATGAAGAAGAGACTCGAAAAGCGTTTGTACTGGCAAAATCAGTTGCTCTTGAAACATTTGTACAATGTTTTCAACTCAAAAGTTTAAACGACATTTTGTTTTTGAATACCCGATTAGCTAAAATCGGAAGGATTCAAAGTGATCTTTGTTCGTTTTGTCAGACCTCTCCAGAAACATTAGAACATTTCTTTTATCGATGCTCCCTCTCAACAGAATTTTGGACTAAATTTGAAAACTTTTGGTTAACAGTAGCCGGGAAGCAAATAAAACTAGATTATCAGATTAACATTATATTAGGAATATTGATCAGAGATCTAACCTGCTCAACCACTTCATCATTCTACGTAAACTTTATTTATGAAATTGCCGCAAAAATAAACAAGTCCCTCTCTTTTTGCCTTTCGAAGATGTAGTCAAGAGAAAATATGATATTGAAAAGCTTATAGCCTCTCAAAGCATCTCAAACTTAAAATATTTTCAGGCAAAATGGAACCTTGTTTTGAATAATGATTTATTTTTTTTGTAAAGTATTAAGTGCTGCTTGCGTAATTAGAGTACAATGTAGAGTAAGATTTTTATTATCAGTTGTGTAGGCAAAGTATCTGTAGTGTTTGTAGTGTTTGTAATCGTAGTGTAGTAATGCTAGTAGTGACGTAAGTATTGGAAGTAATGTAAGTATTGTAGATGATAATATTAGTATTGTAAGAAGTGTCAGTACTGTAAGTAATCTTAGTATTGTATGTAATAGTAAAACAATGTAAACATAATTTATTACCTAAACAATAAATAAATAAAACAAGACGCCAAAAGGCGATTCCGTGGGATGCTTGGGCTAGGGAGCGTAGCATTGGAATGATTTGTGAAGTTAAGTTAATTGCCACGCCGGATTAATCAGTTAGATCGGCCATAAAAATCACTGAAGAAAGTGTTGAAGAAATTGTCACTGTGCTTGTAGTAGAAAATAGCGTAGGCCGGCGGAAAATTACTGGCAGAAGTAATATTGCAACTTGAAAAATGGAATTTGTTTTGAGGCTAGATCTGTTTCGTTGTGATCGCGAGAACTGCAGAAAATCTTAAGACATGAATGGTAACGCAACGTTTTACTAATTTGAAGACTAAAATATTGTGAAGGGCTGTATTGCCGTCAATGAACGTAAAGAATCTGCCAAAACATTAACAAAAAATACTTATTGTCTGTTACATAATTAGAAGTTTTTTTGTACGAGAAAAGAACTGAAGTAGGCTTATCACTTGTGTGAGAGAGAAACGTAACGCACCGTAACGCAACTGGTATAGATAATGTGTTCTTGTTTATGCCCGTTCTTGTTTACTCAAGATAGCGAAAGGATTAAAGTTTCCATCCATCAGAGGCATAAGGAATTCTCCTTAACACATATTTCCCTTTTTATTTTTAAATGTTAACAGTGGAACACTGGAAATAAATAACATCGAATGAAATAAACCTTTTCGCAAACACTATTTACATGTGCGTTCTGGTAAACAGGTAAGCTCAATGTCAGAAAGAATCCCGGGGCAAGAATACACAAAACTTTACACATCACGTAGCATGATTCTAGACTCACGGATTCAACTGGAAAAATTTCGATAGAGTAAACCTCGCGAGGCTTCACAGTAAATATCTTCAATTGCAAACCAACAAATATTTGAGCCAATTTTTGAATTGGTTGGTGACGATATTTTCCGTGATCAGTGGACTTCTTGATTTGTGAATACACTGAGGCAATGAATATCGTGTTTCAAAGTTGCTTAAAAACATCTTGTTAATGTTGAGACTACGCAGTTAGGGACGTTGGCCGGATGAACACGCAGGTTTGATGCCTGAACTCGTTGGTTCGTTTGGCAGGCTCAGTGAACCGTGAATTCGATACCGGTGCGAAACACGGAACGGATGATGTTCAATTCAATACACAGTGTCGAAATGCCTTCTCAAATGTCTTACCTTCTGTTCATGTTTACTTCCTCTCCTTGCCAGAATCGCAGAATCGCGAAATGTTACTTCGGCCCGAATCGCAAAAATTATGCTTGGAAATTACAGTCCTTGCGAGACTGATCGCAGATTGTTTGGAAATAAAAATAGTTTCAGCTGTCAATCAAATTTGCCGTTTTGCGTCGACTATGAAAAAGAAATTCACCCGAAAACTTACCGTGGCCTGCCACAGGCATCCCACGGAAAAAATCTTAGACCCTGAGTTCGATGGCTTAGCAAGAAAACCTAAATTAAGAGAATCCGTCAAAATAATAGAACAAATCCGTCTGTCATTTGACTTAATAGACATCTGGAGAGTTCGGAATCTGGATGAGAGGCGTTTTTCGTGGCGACAAAAAATACCAGTGATTCAACGACGTTTAAATTTCTGGCTAAATTCAAGTAGTAGGCAAGAAGATGTAGCGAGGGTAGACATTATACCTGCAATTAAATCGGATCACTCAACAATCACATTGTTTATTAACGGAATTGAAGACGAACGCCATGGGCCCTCCTTTTGGAAGTTCAATGCAAGCTTAATACATGATGAAACGTATGTATCACTCGTTGGAGATAAATATTGTACTTGGATTGAGGAAGGTAGAGAACTTGAAGATCCTCGTGTTCTGTTGGACTATATTAAATATAATGATTCGACAAAAAAATGATTGTCTATAGTAAATTCAAGGCTAGAGAAAGAAGAGCAACATTAACGAGTTTGGAAAGGAAGATAAAAGATTGTCAAATGGCATGCGATAAGACCCAAGATCAAAAAGTTTAAATGATCTGGAAATTCTTCAAACAAACTATGACCGTATGTACGAATTTATTGCACAAGGAGCAATTGTAAGATCAAGGGCGACCTGGTATAAATACAGCGAAAAAAGTAATAAATATTTCTTGAATTTGGAGAACTCTCGAAAAAAGAAAAGCTGCATAAGAAAACTAAACACAGAAAATGACAAAAGTACGACAAATCCTAAATGAAATTCAATTATTCTACGCAAACCTGTATGATAAGAAGGTCCACCATTCGCACGAGAGTTTGATTGAATCTTTTCTTAGTGCAGTGAATACCAGTAAATTAAAAGATGAACAACGAGATTCAATAGACAAACAACTTGCCATGAGTGAATGTTTCGCAGCTTAAAAAAAAACTTTCAAGCAAATTTTAACACCTGGAAATAACGGATTAACGGTTGAGTTTTATCTAGCATTCTGGCCTCTTGTTGGAAAACGTCTCGTTGAATTCCTATGTTTCGGGCATCGCCATGGTGAATTGTCCACCTCCCAAAAACAAGCAATGATTACGCTAATTGAAAAGAAAGATAAAGACAAAAGACTTCTAAAACTCTGGCGCCCAATCTCGCTTATAAACATGCATGTCAAAATTACATCTAAAGCAATGGCTATGAGTTTAAACTGAACGGAGTAATTGTAGTCAGGAGATGACATAGTTGATAAAAGTGTTGTTTTTTGTCACTGACTTGTATATTACGGTAATATACAAGTACCGTAATATACAAGTCAGTGACAAAAAACAACACTTTTATCAACAATGGCTATGAGGTTCGAATCAATAGAGTGTGTGCAGTGTCACGCAATAAAAAATGAAATCAAAAACCGTGCATTGAATGAAGTCAACAAATTGAGATATTGTAAACGACAAATAAAGAAGACAGTTATCCAAGTTTAAGGTGTGTGCGTTCTCCCAAAGTTGAGATATTCGTCGAAATGTGCCGCACAAAATTACAGAGCTTAGTATGGGGTCGCCATGTTGGAGGACCTCTTTAGTCCTCCAACATGGCGGCCAGTAAATAGTGTAAACATCTGAAACTTACTTTGGCTATTTAGTGGACTGACTATCAGAACCGAACCAAAAAATATTTACAAAAGTACTTTTCCTGATACTTAAACTCCTAAAATGGCTAAAAATCACGAGATAAGTGTATATTTTTCGACAAACGCGATCGTAGGGTTATGTCACGCACCGCCATAACTTCGAAATTCAAAATGCGCTGGTTTCCAAACGAAGGATGCTATTGAGCTGGAAAATTGTAAACAGCAATAAATTTGGTACCTCTTATGCCTGATGAGGATAAAACCTTTAGTGGCTTTTTAGTTTTGGATTTGAGAATTTGATGACGTCAGGTGCACACACTCTATTTTACCCTTCCTTGTTCTTCACAGCCAAAATGCATTTATTAAAGAAAGATCAATTTTTGACGCAATAAGAATAATCGATGATATTTTAGTATGTGCAAAGAGAATAAACAGACCCGCAATTCTGGTAGCAATTGATTTTGAGAAGACTTTTGACTCCCTTAACCAAACTTTCCTGGTCAAAGTTTTGCAAAAGTTTAATTTCGGAACGTAATTTTTGCAATTTTGTACAAATCTATCAAGTTGCGTGTTAATTTATTTTACGCTGCAATTTTGATACCCGTAAACTTCTTATTTATCTACCGACAGACAGTGTCTCTATGCGTGGTCTGATGTAAATACAACAAGTGTTGCTTCTTATGACGATGTTGTTAACCAAATAATATGAAACAATAAGTTTATCTTTATTGAGAACAAGTCGTGTTATGTTAACTGGCATCTGACATTTCATGGAATTGTTAAAATAGGAGATTTGATATCTGACAATGGTAGGTTTCTCTAAAGTGACAAATTACTTCAAGCTCGACAATCTCCTGTCCACTATTTTATAATAATGGGCATCGTTAATGCTATTCCTAATGAATGGAAGCTTATCATCAAACAAAGTTAGCAACATATTTGTCCCCCTCGAATGACACGTTTGAAATTAATGATGTAATAGGCATCTTTATCACCCTCTTTTTCTTTTGTAAAAATTGTTTAAACTAGCATTATAGTATCTCTTTGCTTGTCTTTTGTACAACTTACAAATAAAAAACAATAAAATACCAAAAAAATGTTACAGCATAAAGTGGTTTATAACGTGCTTCCAGCCCGCGCTACGCATTCCAGAAAGCCCCCTATAAAACTTATGCAATGTAGAAAAACAAACGTTACATCACCTGCTAATCATTGTAAACTGCACACTAACAGTCGATTTTGGTGCTATCAAAAACCAAATGAAACAATAACGTTACCCACAAGTCATATACCCTATGGCTGGCATGATAGGTCAAAGCATTGGCAAGTCCTAAATTAATGTCTACTGATGACCAAATATTGCATTGTCTGCACAAGCCTCCGCGGAGATGTTGTGGTTTTTCAAACTTTCTACTGTTCATTACTGGAAAACTTCAAATTCTAAAAGAGATCGCGACTGAAAAAAAAGCACTTTTAAAATTTTATCGCACGTGGGCTTTTCTACTTTAATTTTATATGCTAGGTTAATTTACATTTAATTTCATATTTATTATTTAGCACTAGCCATATATATATATTACTTTTTTAAAAAATAGCAATTTAAAAAATAAAAAGCAAGAGTATTAAGAAAATTTAGGCAATAGACCATAAGGTTCTAGGAACACGAGAAGAATTCGTAAAGAATTTGGAACTGAAGACGCGCAATTTTTCCATAAGTTTACCGGCGCAATCAACTACGGCTGATTGTTCAATCAGAGAGCGCACATTGATTTGGTTATTCATATACATATATAAAAACATTTCCACTCTTTATAACCAGTAGCTACAATCATGGTATCAAAAAACTGCAAAACCATGGGTGAACACATTGTCATCATTATCACAACACACAAGGTTACCATAGCAACAGTATAGCCTACTAACACACCCTTCATTACAGCTTTAGGGGCTTAAATTCAAAAATGGCACAACATTTGATAAGCACAGTAAGGCAGAATTTTTCGGAAGTTTAAAAAAACATACGTAGGTGGATGGGGTTCAGAGCCACCTTAAATTTTCGAAAATTTGAAATATTACAAAAAAATGTCACGTGACTGCATTAAGTGTCCGTAATGAAACGTATATAGAAACGGTCGTCTGTCATGTTGTTAACAAGGGCTCCCTGCTACGCTACTCACTATCTATCACAGAATAGATATTGAGTAGCGTAGCCAATCAGAGAACGATATTCGTGATAGATCGCTAGTTGAAGACTCGATAGAAACACGGTTCACGTTTTCTAATTCTTTTGAATGTTGGTATTGTAAGAAAGCAGTGTTGTCATGCGCTAATGTTGAGAGTAAGGTTAGTACAGAAAATTTGAAAAAAGTGTGGAATTCAACAGAAAATACTCCGGGCTCCCTTGATTTCGAGTGACGTATGACAACAGCTTTCTATCAGATAAAATAGCGAATCAAAGACCGAAGTATAGTTTGATTTTGGAGCAATATCTAATTTTCTTGCCCTGATTTTCTGAAGTATCATGAAGTATTTGGATTTTTTTTGTTAAATAGAAGGATGAGTTGTTTTTAACGCATATCGAACTCTCTCAAACGTGAGTGTTGAATTCTAAAATAATTCTCTGCTCGCATAAAAAGCTTAGCGTGCGTGACCAATGCACTGAAGACAGAGCAGTTAAGAACGCTCGAAAGGATTTTTCGTTGCTGTAGTGTTTGTGAAACGATGGAAAATTACAAAGAAGGATTTTTAATGGAGTGGGCAAACTATATGTTTCCTCCCAACTCTATTAATGGCCTGTCTTCAGTGCATTGGTCACGCACGCTAAGCTTTTTATGCGAGCAGAGAATTATTTTAGAATTCAACACTCACGTTTGAGAGAGTTCGATATGCGTTAAAAACAACTCCTCGTTCTATTTAACAAAAAAAACCCAAATACTTCATGTAAGTTAAGCAGTTAAGAAAGCAGTTAAGAAAGCAGTTAAGAGCAGTTAAGAACGCTCGAAAGGATTTTTCGTTGCTGTAGTGTTTGTGAAACGATGGAAAATTACAAAGAAGGATTTGTAATGGGTGGGCAAACTATATGTTTCCTCCCAACTCTATTAATGGCCTATACTTGAAGGCTATAGAATGTTAAAGCAAGCAACCTGAAAGATGATCCTGGTGGTCTACGTTGGATCAATGTAGTGATTTAATCGGCTTCACAAATTAAGGACGTTCGCGCTAATTGTTTCTGCGTATCCTTACTGCGCACACAAATTCACATGCCACGTCATCCATGAGCGCGCG
>JAHPZR010012523.1:12500-20750 GCA_019787425.1 Platygyra sinensis | reverse complement strand
GCCGCTCTGGCCTTTTGTCCCTTTTCATGCGGCGCGCGTCCGGTTTTCGTCTTCGCCTGTGGTTCCCCCCCCGTTACCTGTGCTTACCCCCCTTGGCCGTTAGCCCCGAACCTGAGGCTTCCGAGCCCGTACGCGCATGCTGTCCCTCTCTGTGTCCCCAACCTCCCCCCTTCTGTGCGTCCGCCCACGCTGGTGTCTGTACGGACGTGCGGCTCTCCGCATTCGTCCCGCCGCCCGCCATCCGCCGCGCACCACAGCAGCACTGTGGGCCTGTGATTTCACTCCACATGTGTTAGCCCCCATGTCCGTTGTCGAGGGGCTGGAGCGCTGCCACCTGTTCAGACAGCTGGTGTGGCGTCTGCGCCACCCCTCCCCCGAAGTCCGGACACGCAGAGTCATCATGTGACTGTAGCCGCCTCAAGGAGCCATGAGTGTATGTCTGGCCCCCACCACACATTTATATTCGCCACCACACACCGGCCGTCCTTCCCTCTGCACACCCAACCTGGACCGTAGCTGTTTTCTTTTCTCTGCCACCACCAACTATTTTACCACAGTCCTGGCCGTATGTTGCCTCGAGTTTTCACATCTAATTATTTTCAAACTACTTCGTGGCGTTTCCACTCATTGCTGCTGTCTCCCCCCAGCGCGTGTTGTGTTTCCCTATTTTTTCACCCCCCCCGTGGGCTTGTCGTGTTACTCCCTTTAACCTATTCTTTATTCCGTGCTCCCCCCACACACGCGACCAATACAATGCGATCCTATCGCGCCCCTATTCCCGTCTATTTGACTTCAACCCGCGGCTTTCATCCTATTGGTCGGTCACCCCACCCCACTGATTTTGGTGCCTCAGATTGTTCTACGGATCAAACCCTAGTGATCGCTAGTTAGGCACGCGTGAGTTGGCCCCTTCATGGCCGGGGTGGCTATTTCGAAATCTATTCGCGTCTGCCGCCTGCTCCGCGGCTGGGACTTTGGATTTGCCTCCCTGTGATATGACCATCCAACCATCACTCTATTTCCTTGCACCACATATTTCTCCACTGCCAGTTTTAGTATCCACTTTGCTCCTGCGTGCTGTCTGTGGTTGGATTCCCGCCTGCCCTTGGTAAGACGTATTACGCCTCCCGCACCCGCGCTATTGGACTGTTCCTCACCAGATGTTCACGCACTGCCAGTGCTTGGTCAGTGGTTTTCGGCCCATTTCTTGAGCAATCCAAGAGCTGATGTCGTGAGCACCTTGTTTGTGTCAGTCTTCCTCCGCAAGGCTGTCGTCATCGCACGCACCTCTCGCCACCCGCGCCCCGCTGATCTCCTATCCCCCTCGTCTTTAACCTGCCCCCCACTTCGCCTCTCCCGTCAACCTGATCGCCTCCCCCTTCCCTCCGTGCCTCGACCGACCGGTCTACACTCAACCCTGTCCTGCCGTGCCGCGCTCCCTCCCCCCCTCAGCCCCACTCGCCTCTGCACCCACCGAGCGGGGTCGTGCTCCTCTTGTCCGTGCTCACATCCCTCCCCTGCCCAGCCCCCATAGCTCCGTGAGCAGATCATGTATGCACTTCCGAGAGCTCGCGCGACGCACGAAACACGCCACATTCCACCCACACCACACTCTCGGCATATGTGCCAACAACCGGCCAACGTGACAAAAACCTAACTGGACCCCCAGACATCCGCGCACGACCTAAAAACTTTTGGCAGACACAGTGACCGGAGATGGCGAGGATCACCAGACGCTACCAAACGTGTCGCCACTTCCGCCTGCCTGTCAACCAGACCGAACCGGAGCACAAGTTATGCTACGGCGGTGTGCAAAAAAAAAACATCGAGAGAATCATCACAATCCCTGGAAGCGTTGAGACACTTACTGGACCTCTTATGGCGCACTCATATATCGGCTTGCAATGTTGCGTAGCGATTTAAAAATATCACTCTACCAAAGTCTTTTGCGCACCGTACCGAGTCAATGAGCCCAGTTGCCACCGCGCAATATTATTCTCCTTTTCTACAGTGATACCCTGATTGAGCGTTGACTCCTTCCCCTACTCCTGGATATATCGCCAACCACCCCGCTCTGCCCATTCAGACACTGTTAATGTGTAGAGAATATTTTTCAGGTGCGGTTCACTGAGTCGCTGGACGCATTTGCGCATCACAAGCACATCCTCTACATTTTAAGTGTTGTAAAGGTTAGTGCAGTCGACAATTGAGGAGCACTGTTTTAATTAGACATACACACAAGGAATAGTGCTTTCCACCCCTCGCGACGAGTTTCGCTGGATGGCTAGCTCACAGAGCGAGGTGATTAGCGAACCACACAGCGATACATGTGTTCACAGCACCGAGAAGTTGGTAACTGTCGCTCTGTCGGTGAATAATTGTTAATTAAAATCGCACGCGCTAGATCAGGCCTGGACACGTGTTGATACACTACCTCACCAACAAGGCGCCACGCGATCTTGGACAACCAAAGTTCACAAACACATTCAACCAAGTTCGCGAGCAATTTTTTTTTTGCCCTAAAATAGCCAGGTGGTTCTTTTAAACGGTTGGATGGCCAAATTGTTAACCGGTATACGTTTGCAGAACTGCCAGGCCGTATACTTACTTGCAGCCCTCGGAGCGCACGACCGCCTATGTGTTGCCCCTGAATAAGGGGCGAGGCACTCGTAAAGTTCTGACAAATCTGTTGGCTGATCAGTATTGTGAAAGAAATGGACCGTGGGTACCGTAAATCACTAGATGAGCTTGAATACCATAAAATCACTCACGGCCTTCACGCTTCTTTGCCGCGTAGTCTCACGTAAGCGCCGGAGAGCGCAGTGGCCCGGTCTTCCGCATGGGGCGGATACTTCAACCCGCCTGTCTTCGCTCCCCTCCTCCTGTTCGTTCGTGTGGGTAATACGGCCAATAGCCAGGCTTCGGCGGAACAACATAGACGAGAAAGTAATCTTCTTCCCCCTCCTCGCTCGGCATGTGTACACTTTTGTTTCCCCTGCGCCCCAGTTCGCCTTCGTCTCTTGGGTGGCAGCACCCGCTCCAGTGGCCCTTTTGCGCCGACGTTTATGAACACTGTGCCGTCGACATGGTGTTCTCACTGTCAGCGGCCCATGTGAACTTCGACATCACCAAGTTCGAGCCAATCTTAGTCGCACAGTGCCAATAATAATTACCTCACAATCTAATCCCATGCCCGCCCCAGCGAGTAGGGGGCGCGAACGACCGGCGGGCCAGGCAAGACTCGGTCTGCCTAGAAGACGCGATAGCTACTAACGTATGCCTCCACGCATCACTCAGCTAGACATGCAAGTACGTATACAGATCCCTAACATCCTGATAGCGCGGACACACAGAGCAACCAACTTGAAGGCAGCATGAGTGATGGATGGATACAAGGTCATCTAGTTATTAGCACGGCTTATAACAACAAGGTTGCTACGTGTGTGAATGCGTTCTACCAATACAATGATCAGCCAACAGTAATTTGTCAAGCTTTAAGATGACCTCGCCCCTTTTCATTTTCACACATAGTCGATCTCTCGAGGGCTGCAGTAAGTTCTGCCTGGCAGTTCTGCAAACGTACCGGTTAAATTTGCCATCCAACCGTTAAAAGAACCACCTGGCTATTTTATGGAAAAAAAAAAATTGCTCGAAAATTGGTTTATTGTTTGAAATTTGTTTGTCCAAGATCTCGTCCTTGTTGGTGAGGTATTGTAGAAACGTGATCCACTGATCAAGAGGATTTAATTAACAATTATTCACCGAAGTGAAGGTGAATAGTACTTGGCTAATCACCTCCGAGCTAGCCAATCAGCGCGCGCGAAAAGCACTATTCACTTGTGTGGTATGTACTAATTAAAAACATGTCTTAAATGCACATAACCTTTATCACTTAAAATGTAGAAATGTTTGACAAAATTCGTCCAGCTGACGTCAAGTGAAACCACAAGGCCTGAAAAAAAACTAAAAATGTGGTCTTAGTGGACGTGTTGAGCAGAACTTCCCGAGGATAGGTGAGAGTTCAAACAGATACAATCATAGTTAATCACGTAGGTAGGAAAAAAAAAGGTTATAAGTATTTGCGCGTTGGAAAACTGATGTCTCATTGGACTCGGTACTGTTCTCAAAGAGTACTTTATTTAAGAAAGTGTTTTAGTCTGCTACGCAAACATTGCAAGCCGGATATATATCTTGGCGTCAGTAATAGGGTCAGGTAAGTGGTCTCAACGCTGTCACAGGGATGTTTCTCTCGATGTTTTTTTTGTTATTCCCTCGCAAATATAAACTATGTTCTCCGTTTCTGATCTTTCAGGTCAATCAACATAATGAGAACACTTTTTGTACTTCTTGTTCTCCTCGGCCATGCTGTTTCACAGGCTCCAAGTAAGTTTTAGTTTGTTCTCTGATGTTCTTGTGTTCCATTTAAGTTTTATTGTCACTTTTTCCAGAATTTTGTTGCCAGTTCTAGAGTTTGTTTTGAATTGCAATCTCAAGTGATCTTCTCAAGTAGTATGTTTTGCTATTTCAATTTTGGAGATCACAAACTTACAATAGTTATCACTAAAATGCCCCGATATGCAGGATGCTGGTAAGTTTGGAATTTGCTCTTGCAAAAAAAAATCTGTTATGCAATGTGAAACCAAGGGAAAATTATTTTATTGAAGGAAATACTGTCGGATGGTTTGGGTTATTACTGCAGTGAATTGGATTGAAACATTATCTTATGAAGACAGCAGTGAGCAACTTGAACACAAGTATTTACTGGTTAACTGAAACGAACGAGTAGGCAAAGTTTACATATTTAATGTGATAAAGCCTCAAAGTCGTTAAATATGTATTAGAAAACATAAGACCACATAACCGTGGCACTCATAATAGTATAAACTTATCATTAGGAATATTGTTAATATTAAATAGTTGGTTTATGTTTCAAACATTGATCAAATTGTGGCCAAGTGGCCCATCAGGCCGGAGCTTATCCAGGTTTCTGTAGCATGAAGCGACTAAGAATATTTCTACTCCCCCCTGGATGCACACCTAGAAAATTTTATCCGAGACTACACTGCGTGCCTAGCTGCGATCAACTGAGGTTTTATCCGGTATACAATCTGTATTCACCAAAAATCAAGTTTGTATTTACGCGGGGACTCCTATGATGCCTCCTCGGGTTTGGAAGTCAAAATATCCCAAAGTATTTTACTCTAATTATTTATCGCATTTTATTGTAATTTGTATCACAATTTTATTGTTTAAATGATTAACACGGACAAGCCCTACTGGGGAGTGTTGAAAAAATAGGTTAGAAGCACACTGGCTCTTTGTTTATTAACAAGTCATCAATTATTGGGAAACGCACACGACGTAGTTGAATAAATTATATGTTAAAAAAGCTCGAGTCAAAGTATCTTGGCCAGACTTGTGTAAAATAGTTTTCCGCTTGACGAAAACAGCTCTTTCTTTTTTTTTTCTCAGTTAAGGACCCTTGTATTGTACTTTTGTTTTTCCACTCCGACCTGTTAGCTTATTCCACTGCCTTTTTCGTTGCAGACTCCTGCCCCAAGCCTCCTACTAATCTTCTCTGTTTCATTGGGCTTAAAAACATGTGTATTGACAGTAGCAAGTGCCCAAATGGGACTTTGTGCTGCTTCGATGGCTGTCGACAACGATGCAGAGATCCGTCCAATAACAACAGGGGCGCGGGCACAGGTAAAACAAATGAACCTGAATTCCTGCAGTTTCCTCAAATTTTTCCCCTCTGTAGACATTACTGGTACATTTACCACATTCTAAGGGAACGAAAACCTTAACAGCGCCCATTAAAATGTACAGAAAAGTTCCAAGATCTTCAAACCTAGCAAAAAAGTGTCGTTAATACAGGAACAAATATTGCAAACATATGGCCTTCCTTGTGCGTCAGTATTTGGCTGGACTAGGTTGGCAATTTTATGGTGGTAGACTGAACAACCGCCATCTATTTCCTCCTGCAGTTTTTCCATTCTTTGTCTTTGGTTTAAACACGCAAGGTTTCTATTAACGAAATAGCCTATGTTGAACAAACCTACGATGCTTTAGTGATTTTCCTTGTGTTACAATTGACGCAAACACCTCTTTTTCTAAGAGCTAGCGCCGGTATGAGGTTGTACATTGCTATCTTAATTCGAGTTTTTTAAATCCCCATTATGATTTCTTTTTACAGGTACCCCACGCCCTGGCAAGTGTCCTTCTCTACTGTTGCCGCCCCCAGGTCCTTGTGTGTCGGATTCAGACGAGTGTATGTTAGACGTGGATTGCGACGGGTCCACCAAAAAATGTTGCTATAACAACTGCTTCAAAGTATGCGTTGAACCCGGCATAAGCGCCATTCAAGGTAACTTTTGCTACTTAAGATTGTCTTCAGGTTGTCAATTTGTTGTTAAATTGAGACACAGGATTCTTCTTCTGAAAGATGTCTACCTTTCCCTTTCCACTCGTGGGTCGCAGTTTATTTGAGAGAAAACATAAACCTAGTTGTTGATATGCCACTCGCCTACTCGAATCAAGTGCGATGTGACGGTGAATTCCAGTTTTCAATACCGGACTGATCAAGCGCTTTTCATTTGAAAGTTACTAAGCAACTGATCGCGCCATGTTGGCATGACAACCTTCAATGCGCAAAATATTTAGGCACATTCGCGACATAGTGGCGCGACAATTCTACTAAAACAACAGAACAACGAAAACATCACCACGCTAGTTGTGGAAAAGGCAACCAAAAACTACAAAGTCTTATTACAACACCTTCTTTTTCTAGTTCCCTTACAATTTATCTGCTACACATTCTTTGACTTGACAGAAAAATAAAACTTCAGGAGTATATTTATGCAAAACATCTTCGTTTCCAAGCAGAACGTAAAACTAAACAGTTTGATTGTCGACGTCCATAAGAATTGAATGTAATTTTTAATACCAATTCCTTTCCTATTCTCTTTTATGTTTTCATTTTCAGACAAATGTCCATCTCCAAGAACGGACCGTCAGTGTCACTTCGGTCTCAAAAACCAATGTTCTAAACATTCCGAATGTGATTACATGAAAGACGGCAAGTGTTGTTTTGATGGCTGTCGTAGACGATGCGCTACTCCTGAAGCATTTCCAAGCAGGATAGAAGGTACATCAAGGGCAAATAAACAAGCAGTTGATATGAAGCAGCCTTAATCACTTATTCAATAATTTACTGTATCCAAATTCGCAACTAGCCACTGAGAAGTTGTGTCCATTGAACAGATATACCATGATGGCAAAAACAGAAAAAAAAAAAAAAAATAAAACTAAAAAAAATGGGGTGGCAAAGCCAATGAAAGGTTTAAAATTGCACTATTCATCAGTCATAAACCAGTTTACAAAAATCCTGATATCGACCCTGATATTTTGCAATGTTGAGTCACTTGATATGGGCTGATGTTTGGTCAAATTTGGGTACGGTAAATAGCTAATGGTTCCTTTAATAGTACTTTTTTGCGGCATATCAGCATCGTTTGTTCTCGCCATGGGTATTTTTGGCTCGACTGTGTCTTGTCAAAATACAAAACATGGCCCGACTAACTCTCTGAAACTGAAATCGCATACGGCGTTATATACTCCAGTTTCGAATTCGCCATGACCGCTAAATAAAAGCACTGACGACGCTTTTGTACAGGACTAGCCTCGTCCTAAAGTGAAATATTCACAAATACCAGCGAGAAGATGACCTGATTACAGCTCTGTGTATTGTTTAATTTTCAAATTTGTGGCACCTTCCCGCCGGCATTTACGAATATTTATTAAGGTCGAGGCTAACCCTGTACAAATGCGTTGCCATTGCTTTTATTCAGCGGTCATGGGGAATTCGAAACTGGGCTATTCGAAATAGAAATCTAAAAATTAGTCGCTGTTCCGCGTTCACCAGACAACGCAGAACTTGGTCATTTCACGTTGTTTATTTTGCACAGAACGGGGAAGACACGTGCCAAGAATTTTAACGCACGTGCACAGCCATTGCTATACTCGTTAAACATTTTGTTTAGCGATGTTGTCGTTGCTGTTGCCGTTGCCGTTGTAGTTTTCTTTTTAGGGAACTTAAGCACTGACGATGGCGACGCCAGGGACGACGCCCAACAAAAATGGATTTAAATTTTACTCTCGAATTTCGCAAGTAACTAAATCCGTTCAGAGCGCAAATCTGTCTAAAAAGGTGCTCAAATTAGTTATGAAATGCCAGCGATCAATTCCATG
>JAHPZR010012523.1:0-5000 GCA_019787425.1 Platygyra sinensis | reverse complement strand
TGACAAACAATGAAAAAACTGACAGAAGCAGCTATTTTCCATGGAAAACTCGTCATGAAGTGTAACTCAATCTGTAGATTATACATTCGCAATCTTCCTTTGTTCGGTTTCTTTTTACCTTAACCATTACTTTTTGTTAAAGATATTTGTCCTAAACCAGCTGAGAACTTGATCTGTCCGATCGGACTCAGGAACACTTGTGTGGATGATTTATCGTGTGGCCCGCCTGGGACAGTCTGTTGTTTCGATGGATGTCGGAGGCGCTGCATGGATTCATCCCATTTCAGCAGTGGTGGAATAAACAGGGAAGGTGAGATGTACACTACAACTGCTTGCCTTGTCAAGTGTTATCGAGTGTTAATTCGATATTTTAGAGGGCTAATAACTAAAAACCTTCCTTGCTTGATTTCGTCATTCCTTCGTTCGTTTCTTGCTTGCTTACTTACTTACTTACTAACTAAGTTATTTATTTGTTTGCTAGTTATTTACTTATTTCTATGTTATCGACTTTTCATTCAGATAAACCTCGTCCAGGCACCTGCCCATCTCTAAGTCCACCATCTGAGTTCTGCCCCTCTGATTTTGACGAATGCAAGTTTGACTGGGATTGCGAGACATCAACTAAGAAATGCTGTTCAAACAGTTGCTACAAAGTCTGCGCCGAGCCTACAGAGGGAAACGTTCTAGGTAAGTATATAGCGTGTCTTGATCTTGCATGTGTCCAGCAGGATCCTAAAAGTTAAATGAAATGCAATATAGTGGTTCTCCCAAAGAGGCAACACTCTTAATCTCAACGTTGAGATGGCTCTTAAAAGGAGGTTGCTGGGAACACGAGAAAATGGGAGTAGCTGGATATTTCTAATAAAATTCTTGCAAGGCATATTTAATGATAAGGACCGTTTAAAGTAAATTTGTCTTTTGTCTTTACTCATGTCAGATAAGTGTCCTGTACCCGAGCAGCCTAAACGGTTCTGTCCCGTGACTCTTAGGAATCAATGCTCCAATCACACGGAATGCAGCTTCATTTCAGATGGACTTTGCTGTTTTGACGGCTGCAGGAAAAGGTGCGCTTCTACGGAAGGCTTTCCCAGCAGGCTGGAACTGAGTAAGAGGCCCTTTAAGTTTGATTGCCGTTTGTAAATATAGCGGAAGTTTTAGATTTGTTGCCACATTATCTGTTCATGCGCCTGCTTCTGCTTCTGTTGGTGCTCCAATCATGATACTGTTTGTTCGCCTGACTGTATGGCCTTCTACCTGATTGTCCAACTGGCTGTTTGTCTCTGTTTGACTGTTCAACTATCGAACTGAAGTTCCACGCAAAAAAAGAAAAATGCAAAATACTGGTCCGGCATCCCTGTTACCCCGCAAACGACCAAAAGAACATCCATGTCAAGCGCGTGCGCTTAAGTAAAGTTTTCAGCATAGCATGATTTCCACTGAATAGTTTTCACGCAAAAAAAGTCTTACTGGCAATTGAGACTTGGCAAATAACTGGTCTAGATATTACAAGAGTGACTCCTAGAAAAGGTTTATTTGATTTTCATGATGAGTGCAGAAATCGGTCGAGAAAAGACAACCTTCTCTCAACTCGCTACGAAAAAAGTGTCCGCCATTGCTTCGGCTAAAACGACAGACGATTAGTCGAATACTGTCACGTGAACCGCGTCCTGCACCGCCTGGTGTCTGACTGTCCAACTATCTGACTTTTCTACTGTCCGACTGTCCGACTGCCGACTGCCCGACTGCCTGACTGCCCGACTGCCTGACCGTCTGACTGCCTGACTGCCTGACTGGCTGACTGCTCGACTGCCTGACTGCCCGACTGCCCGACTGCCTGACTGCCCGACTGCCTGACCGTCTGACTGCTGACTGCCTGACTGGCTGAGTATCTGCCAGTCAGACTCTCTGAATATCTGTATGACTGCGTGATTGTCTGACTACTCGGTTTTCAGATCCAAGACCTGGTAAGTGTCCACGCCTGTTACCGCCTGAATTCTGCATCTCGGATTACGACGAATGTGAAAATGATGGAGACTGTTACCCTGGAAAGAAGTGCTGCAGCAATACGTGTTTCAGCAGATGTGTGAATCCAAGTTTTGAAGAAATTGGCAGTAAGTTGTTCATTGTTCATAGTGGATAGAAGATACTAGTTTGTGTTCATAGGAAAAAGTGCCGCTGAATGTGTAGCTCACCTCTCTTGTAGAGAGAACTCTTTCTATACTCAGTGGCGGATCAAGAGAGAGTCCCGACCCCCTCACCCTTATTTTGGTTAAAGAAAATCACTGAAGAAAGAAAAACTGGCAGGGCAAGCAAAACAACCCCCTCCCCCTAATAAATCAGGGTCTGGTTCCGTCACTGATACTTTTCACTTTAAACTTTCAAGAACCCTTTAACTGACTATATTCAATAACGACGTCGATTACAACGTCGATTATAAAAAATCTACATAAAGAGCGGTGGCCAGAAATAACCGAGCAAGATCACTTATGCTCTTCTGTGCTCATGAAATAATTTTGGGCGTATGTGACCTTAAAATGGGCATATTTATACTAATTTTATTGTGCTCATTCAATGTATATACGTCTGCATTTATGAAAGGTGTCAAGCAATGATCATCGCAGTTACATACACAACTTAAGGAGCTGTGAAATTGAAGCCTGAAAAAAATCAGGTTTAAACGGGATTCGATAACCGATAACATCTGCATTACCGGTGCAGTGCTTCACCAACCGAGCTATTAAGCCAAGTGGGAGGTGACCACGTTGTCAGTTCATAATATACCCTTACAAGGTGAAGAGTACAAGTGAATATATGAAAGTTCATATATGTGAACTGCGCCAAAAAAGAATGGCAAAGCAAAAACTCAAAGGAATGTGAGTCATTTGTTTCCAAAACTGCACTCGCTTATATTCCCACTCTTCTAAGGGTCTTATAAGTTTTTTGGCTTTGTCTGTCTTTAGAAGTCATAAATTCAAGACCGTAGTTCACTCGATGGAAAACAAACCAAGTTTTTTTCTCAACACCATTCTGATAAATCCAGGTTATACACTGATATTTATTACTAGGCAGATCGTGGCCCACAATTTCCGTGCAATTAAGAGGGATATAGTTCATGCGGCCTTTCCAACTTTTCTTGAGCTTTCACGAGAATAAGTGTTATATTACTTGTTTCTGTTAGATATTGAAGGTTCTTCAGACAAGTGTCCAATCACAACACCTTCGGAAACATGCCACGTGGGACTCAGGCACATGTGCAGTCATGACGTGGATTGTATAAATGGCACCTTTTGTTGTTTCACTGGCTGCAGGAGACAGTGCTGGGATCCTGTCACCAGTGGGAGAGGAACATTCAGTAAGAGGACAAACATTCTACCACTGCCTAAATTAAATATATTGTTATGATGTAGGAAAACAAATCATTACCGTGGTAGTCAATCCCTTAATTCTTCTACATTATTCAATGTTGAAAGGTTTTCTTTGCTGCGTGCGGATAAAAAGTGACCGAATGGCGGATGTTGAACAAGGCTGTGTTTTGACTCATGTAAGCAGCATGAAATATACTCATTGCTCCATATTGGGGTGACTGTGTACAGCAATCTGTCATTAATCAATTTTGCAAAAGAGCGCACCGGCAATCGGCAACGGCTGTCAGTCTTATAAAATAAGAAAATAGTTATCAAATTGAAGTATCAACAGGAGCCATAATCAGGGACGGAGACCGTTAAGTCTTGGGATGCTCATAAGAGGTATCTTCCACTATAAAAGAAGTACTTCTTTTATAGTGGAAGATACCTCTTATTGCAAAAAGTGAAAAAATGCCGTTTAAACCAGCCAGGATGAACAAGGAGGCATTCAGCTTAAGGTATGCAAGTTTTGTCTTACAATATTTCGATTTTTAAAACCCATTTGAACCCTTAATATAATTCTAAGGTAACAGCTTCCACGCGGCCATGACGGCAAGCGAACTAGCTGAGAAAACGCAGTAAAGTAGACCAGATATTGACCAGGACATAGAAATAGACAATGGTATTAAGGCAAAACAGTATTTTTTTTGTACTATTTGATAAATATTTTGACTCCTTTGCAGTTAATTTTGCTTGTAACTTAACATACTTATTCAACTCTGTTGTTTATAAATTCATTTCACTAACAGTACGTCTGGGCTGCCTGTGGATTCTCTTGCCGATTCTTCACAGCGATGGCAGAGAATAAGGCAGAGAAGAAGAACCTGGGCTCTTCTATGTACTTTTATGTTCTGATTTAATGGAAAAGGTGTGTTTTTCAGGATCGAGAATTTCTTTAATTTCGCGCTGTGAATGAATAACATCCGCTCGCCGGCTAGTTATACGCGTAAACTTATGTGTTTGTAAACTTTTGTACTAGTTTGTGAGTTTGCCGAACAATGCTTAATCATAACCAAAACCTGTGTTTGATAGTTTCTTGTTGTTTCTGCTTGTCTGGCTAGTTTGCAAAAGTTATTGAAAGGCAAGTCTGACGCGTGCACTTTCAAGTCCGACTCGGTGTTTTCAGATTGTCAACAAATCGTGAAAAAGATTTGTTTCGTCGGTCTTTAATTTTTGTGCTGAGATACTACAACAATTTTCACCAACGTTCGCCCAAAGGCTACTAACATCATGTGCGTTTCTTTCACATCGTGATACTTTACGCTGCGGAAATTAAATAGACAAGGAGTTTTGACTCAATCGAAATCTTTTTATTCGAGTTGATTGGAAGCGTCATCGTAACTTTTCTGATTATTTCTGCTGTATTCACATATTTTCAGCTAAGCTTTTAAATATATATGTTCTCAAACATTAAAAACCTTAAACATATTCAAAAACTAGAGCATAGTTAATGGAGGGGACTATGACTAGAGTTATTATGAGTTCGATGTACGTTTTCACACCAAAGTCCAATTTGTCATGGTTTACTAGCTGTGCAAAACACGCATCGGCGGGTGCTCTTATTCATCGACAACAGACAATTTATTGGATTTTTTT
>JAHPZR010012522.1:25000-28097 GCA_019787425.1 Platygyra sinensis | reverse complement strand
CAGTCGGGCAGTCGGGCAGGTCGGTTGCAGTCGGGCAAGTTCGGGCAGTCGGGCAGTCGCTGGCAGTCGGCGTCGGGCAGTCGGGCAGTCGGGCAGTCGGGCGGCGGCAGTCGGGCCAGTCGGAGCAGTCGGGGCTAGTCGGGCAGTCGGTGGCAGTCGGGCAGATCGGACAGTCGGACAGTGGAAGTAGAAAGGTCGGATAGTTGGACAGGTCAGGGACACCAGGCGGTGCAGGAACGCTTCGGTTCACATGGACAGTAAATTCGACTAATCGTTCCGTCATTTTTAGCCGGAGCAATGGCCGACACAATTTTCGTAAGCGAGTTGAGAAAAAAGGTTGTTTTTTCTCGACCGATTTCGTGCTCTCATCATGAAAATCAAAATAAACCTTTTCTAGGCGTCAGCTCTTGTAATATCTAGCCAGTTATTTTGCCAGTCCTCAATGGCCAGCTAAGGACTTTTTTTAGCGTGGAAAACTATTCAGTGGACAATCAGGGCTATGCTGAAAACTTTACTGAAGCCGCCACGC
Organism: Platygyra sinensis; assembly: GCA_019787425.1. Classification (NCBI taxonomy): domain Eukaryota; kingdom Metazoa; phylum Cnidaria; class Anthozoa; order Scleractinia; family Merulinidae; genus Platygyra; species Platygyra sinensis. Next base: position 27,568 of record JAHPZR010012522.1, on the reverse strand, counting down.
GCTTGAACCTGGATGTTCTCTTTGGTCGTTGTGCAGGGTAACAGGGATGCGGAACCAGTATTTTGCATTTTTTCTTTTTTTGCGCTGGAACTTTAGTTTCGGATAGTCTGAACAGTCAAACAGAGACAAAACAGCCAGTTGGACAATCAGTGTAGAAGGCCATGCAGTCAGGAGAACAAACAGTATCGGGCTTGGAGTACCAACCGAAGCAGAAGCAGGGAGCGCTGGAACAGATAATGTGACAACAAATCTAAAACTTCCGCTTATATTTACCAACGGCAATCAAAAACTTAAAGGGCCTTCTTACTCAGTTCCAGCCTGGCTGGGAAAGCCTTCCGAAGAAGCGCACCTTTTCCGGCAGCCCGTCAAAAACAACAAAGGTGCCCATCTGAAATGAAGCTGCATTCCGTGTGATTGGAGCCATTGATTCCTAAGAGTCCCGGGACAGAAACCGGGTTGGGGCGGCTCGGGTGCAGGACACTTATCTGACATGAGTGAAAGACCAAAGAACAAATAGACTTTTAGGACGGTCCTATTGTCATTAAATAGTGTTTGCACAGGATTTTAGCCGAAATGTCCAGCTATACTCTCCGTTTCCCTCGTGTTCCCGAGCAAACCTCCTTTAAAGGAACACTGTCACGGAGTTTTGCTGTTTTCATCGCTTTCATTCGTTGGTGAAATCTTTGCCTGGTACCTCTACTTCAGTTCCCAAAATGCTCAAATCGGACTAAACAGAAAACATATCAAACGCATGGTGGCTCAGCGAGCAAACCATAAATGAAATTTGTGGCAATATTTTCAAGGAAGGCTTGTAGAATTTTGAAAAAAACTGGCTAGTTTTTTCAAATGGTCAATCCATTTCCATCCTTCGCCATGCTAAAGTGCTAGGGCGGCAATAAAGGGTTTTCGGTGTAGTGATAAAGATCCGAGGATTAACAAAAACTGTATCATTATTTTGGGCTTCACCATTGATTGCCAGGAACATATTTCGACGGCATTGTGACAATGGCGCTAAAAATACCATGAACCAGTGCCCCTTTAACAGCCGCTCCAACGTTGAGATTCCGAGTGTTGCCTCTTTAACTTTTTAGGATCCATGCTGGACACAAGCTCAAGCCACGCCATATACTTACCTAGAACGTTTCCCTCTGTAGGCCTCGGCGCAGACTTTGTAGAAACTGTTTGAACCGCATTTTCCTTAGTTGATGTCTCGCAATCCCAGTCAAACTTGCATTCGTCCAAAATCAGAGGGGCAAAACTCCGCTGGTGTGGAACTTTAGAGATGGGCGGGTGCCCGGTCGAGGTTTATCTGAATGAAAAGTCCGATAACAATAGAAATAAGTAATAACTCAAGTAAACAAAATAAATAAGTTAGTAAGTAAGCAAGCAAGCCAAGACAGGAAACGAAGGTCACAATATGGCAAAGACTCTCGCCCAGATTCCAGGTCACGAGCAATTTCTTATCATGGGAGCTATGGCGAAGAAAACGTTTTCCCCCACAATTTATACGAGATTTTGTATGGAGTGACGGCCATGCTGGGGCAACCCTGTACATGGGCACCAACATGGCGGCCGGAAACCAGCGGAAACATCTGTCACTGAGTTTTACTACGAAAGAGTGAATTTATCTCTCGAATAACTCAAAAACGTAACAATAGTACTTTATTCTACTACAAGAACTGTTCAGATAGCCGAATTCCCCGAAATAAGTCACCTTTTAAACCAACATAACAGCTCTCTCGCCAGTCAAGTAAATGTCACGCCACGCAAAACCTTAGAAATTCAAGCGTAGTCTATCATTAAACCAAGAACCCATCCGGAGTGAAAATATGTATGAATATTAGTTTTTAGCTGCTTTTATACAGCAGGAAAGTAAAATTTCAGGAGGATCAATATTTCTGAACTTTGAAATTTAGTGACGTCATGTGAAAACCAGCAATACTCAGTGGCGGATCAAGAGAGAGTCCCGCCCCCCTCACCCTTATTTTGGGTAAAAAAAAAATCACGGAAGAAAGAAAAACTGGCAGGGCAAGCAAAACAACCCCCTCCCCCTAATAAATCAGGGTCTGGTTCCGTCACTGATTCTCTTCACTTTAAACTTTCAAGAACCCTCACTATATTCAACCGCGACGTCAATTACAACGTCGATTATAAAAAGTCTACATAAAGAGCGGTGGCCAGAAATAACCGAGCAAGATCATTTATGCTCTTCTGTGTTCATGAAATAATTTCGGGCGTATATGACCTTAAAATGGGCATATTTATACTGATTTTATTGTGCTCATTCAATATATATACGTCTGCATTTATGTAAAAAGGTGTCAGGCAATAATCATCGCAGTTACATACACAACTTAAAGAGCTGTGAAATTGAAGCCTGAAAAAAAATCAGGTTTAAACGGGATTCGATAACCTATAACCTCTGCAATACCGGTGCAGTGCTTTACCAACCGAGCTATTAAGCCAAGTGGGATGTGACCACGTTGTCAGTTCATAATATACCCTTAGAAGGTGAAGAGTACAAGTGAATATATGAGAGTTCATATATGTGAACTGCGCCCAAAAGTA
>JAHPZR010012522.1:15000-20000 GCA_019787425.1 Platygyra sinensis | reverse complement strand
CATTGTCACTTATTGGACCTAAACGCTGCTATATCCAAACATATCCAACTAGTTTTCTTTCTGTGTTATGGAAAAGCTGTTAATCTTCTTCATATGTGAAATTTAGATTGCAGTAATGTGAAGTTCTTGTAAAAGGGGCAGCGGAACTCAACTTGGTCAGCGATATAAAGCGGGACATACCTAAATTCGGCACTGTCTTCACTCAAACTGGAACAAGTTACGGCGAAAATACTTAAGCAAAAATCCAACAGCCGTAAAGGCATTGAGTTGTGGGTCAAAAGCATAAACAATTTCGGGAATTTCGGACGCCATTTCCCCTGCGCGACATCCGCGAAAATCCTCGCAGCAATGCACACGCGTGTGCCGGAGGCGATGGCGCAATTTGTTCTAAAAATAGAAAATTGTCCCATATCATGGGGCCAGCCCCAATACCAGAAATGGCGCGCGCTTACGGTCTCCGTCCCTGATTATGGCTCCCGGTATCAAACAAAGTGTTCAACTGGAAACGGAATCAATTGCTGTTTCACCCTTGTGGCCATATCTATTTTGTCGGCTCTAAAATCGTTTCAGTAGGAATTCCAACTATTCTAGAACTGCGCTGGCTAATGTATAAATCTAACCTTCAAGTAATCAATTTACTTTCACAAACAACCTCCAACCGAAATTTATGTAAGTGGCTTTTATAACAACGGATTGATACTGAATTTTATCTTTACTATCCGAAGATAAGACAGGTACGTGCCCAGCCCTTGATCCTCCTCCTCCGCCATGTGTGGCCGATGTGGACGAGTGCTACATGGACAACGACTGTGTCAAAGACAAAAAGTGCTGCTCCAATGGATGCTACAAGATTTGCGTCTCTCCTTCGATAGCGAGTGGAGCCGCTGCAGGTATATTACTAGAAGCTGGGATCAGACCCTGTGACTTGGTCTTGCTTCTCATAGCTAACCCCCTGCAAAGTGGACCCTTACGGCAGTCATTCTTTATCTTCAGAGTTTGAAATCGAAGAGCTTAAAGGGCCCTAGTCAGCCACACCTTTGTTTTTGTTTACATGCGAGAATTTGGCTGTTATATTTTATTCGGAGCCTGTCAAAACGAAGAAAAATCACTGTGAAACTTCTGAAGATAATTAAACCTACCGTCAGGATCACAGCTTGCAGTAAAATAATAAGAATTGGCTTCATCATGCTATATCAATAATTTCGATGTCATCGAAAATGGCGGAGGCTGACTAGGGTCCTTTAAGGCTCGCAATAAAGAGCATTGAGAGTGTGGAAGAAAAAAAAATCACCCACCCATCCCCCTCTGTCTGGCTTTCCCTTTCGTTCAATCCCCAGTGGATTGGCTTTGTTCGCACCCTCGACAAAGTTAGTAAAAGTAGAAGCATCCTTCCCCTTCGCTGTAAAAAATATATCTCCGTGCTTTTCAAGTACCTTTACCCAAATAATTTCTCCAGTATCCCTGCTACTTCCAAGTCAGCTCCTGTCTACCCTCTCCCTAGGAAGTGGACGGTAGCAGAGGCAATTGCTGCAAAACCACTCTTGGTTTGCCTTCTTTTTTGTTGACTATTGACTATCTTCTCTTATACTTGTTTCTTGTTCTGTGGTAGTCAAATGTCCAGTTCCAGAGGACTACCGCTGTACCACGTCTCTGCACCCTTTGTGTGACGATACGGACAGCGCTAGCTGTCCAGATGGAAAAATCTGTTGCTTCGATGGGTGTCGTAGAAGATGTATTGATTTCAAGAGCGCTCCACTAACAGGTTTGTACCTCCTTTATGATAGGTATACACACTTTTATTTTTAACAAGAATTTTGCTTTTCCGGCCGAGGCTGAATATTCTCATTTTTGCCAACTGTACGTTTAAGGCTATAAATATTCTTGTGAATATTCTTAGGTTATGTCGTATGACACATTTGTTTTCGAGTGTTTTTGGTGTGTGGATGATGTTGAATCCATTTTAGAGCCAGCCTGCCTGCACGTTGTAGCCAGATGTGACCCACATAACTTCTTGCGGAAATGGTTATTGGCATTGAACAAACACCTAGTACTGTTTTTGCTTTTTTTGGCGAGTTTCGCCATTTAAAGGGAGGAAGAAACTTATACGTCTTAGTTAAATTGCATTGTATTTCCAAATTTCAACACATATTATTTACAACTTACCTCAGCCTCGGGTTTCTTCTTGAAATATTCTTAAGAGTTTCGCAAATTTCAGCTTCGATATTCTTATAAAATATATTCTTTTAGAAATAAAGAGACTACTGTATGTCAAACTAAAGCGTCTTTTAAGTCTCTTTTTCTTACAAAATGAGGCACTAAGGCCACGTTCAGACACCTTACTTCACATGAGCCAAATGCAAACTCCCTCATTAGCATTCGATTCGGCCCATGTGAAGTACGGCGTCTGAACCGGGCGTTATAAGCACCTGCCATACTTGAAAGAAAACATGCTTGAGGTCATAGAAATCACATGAGGCCTCTCCCGGAACGCAACAACAACAACAGTATTTGTACTCCTAGCCACAAATTTAAGTGTACAAAAATCAGTAAAGACGTGTACATGACTGCCCGAAATAAACGTACTGGGCTAATAAGACTGGGCGGCCATCTGCAGGTATTAAACTAATTACTTATCTGAGTCAGATTAGAAGAGAAAATAAGAAAAATACACATTCAATAGCAGACAGCGCATACACACACATGTGCAGGCACCAGACTAATTATGCACACAGATTAGTTCAGGAAAAGACAGTATATTGACGAGTTATACTTTACTTGAGTTATACGTTACATACAGAGTTACAGATATTCAATATGTATTGATAGCTTGCAATAATGTTTGACTGGATTCGATCTTTTTCTTAAAATGTTTAGTTGTTATTCCAGATCTTTGTAACTTGATATCCACCCGGCACAGTTAATCGAACCCAGTCGAACTGTATTTCAATCGAACTCAATCGACCTAAATTGAACTCAATCCATGGACAGAGTTGGATAGAATTCAGCAATCGAATCAAATCGAACTCACACAAGATATATATTGGACAATCAAAGTACATCAAACTTTTGATTTCTGAACTCTTGATTTTGGTAAAAGTGGTATTGAAAATTAACTACAAGTTTTGCGAGGCTCGAGTTACTTCAATATAACACTTGTTTTTCGTGTTTTCGAGACCACATAACATAATCTTTGCTCAAGCGAATTTATTCACCGAACAATTTGAAGCGTTTGATTGGGTTCGATTGAGTTCGATTTCCGAACGTTCGTTATCGAATTACTGTTAAAGATTCGATACTTATTTCTCGGTGTTTGGGAGACAGATGTCAGTGACACATGCACAGGGGAATGTTAGAAGTTAAACGAATATCTTACAATATGTAACGCTGTAGGTTGATCTCCCTCTGTGAAGAACATTTTCTGTAGATTTACTATAATCGCCACAGGACAGTTGGCATAAGGCATGCGTGACAAGCTCGTGAAGTTTCAAATAGTCACGCAACGCCAAATAAGAGGTCTTCGATGTGCGCGGAAATACAACTTATTTGTGAAGAAAAGTGCCTCTTTTCAACTCCCTTCGAATTACATAAGTGGAAAACTTCAGGCATTCCTCGACGACTTAAATAATGTATTTAAATCAGGCAGACAGTGATTGGTTTGTTTTTTCGGTGTCGGATTTCTACATACCGGTGTTTAAATAGCTACGCGATTTCGCCGCACGCCAAGTGACCTGAGGAGTTGAGCACTGGGCTACGGAATCATGGCTTGTCTGTTTATTTATCTGCCGGTTATTTTGGTGTTAGGAGCTTCCTCTGTGAATGGAGATGTAAAACAAAACAACACCTACGGTAGGTTGGCCTGATGCTTTCAAACTGTTCGCGTATTCGAGCCGGTTGAATTTCATTCTATCTTGTTGAATAATCAATGAAGGAGGCTTTATTATCGCCATGTGGATTTGCGCATCATAAGTAGACTGTAGTAAGTGAAATGTTACATGCCTATCCATTTGTCTTCAGACCATTAGAATTCAATTACATGTAACCGCGAAAATCCAGCAAACGATCGATCCCACGCTCGCCCTGCAAATGAAAAATAACGTCCTGAGAATACTAAGTGTTCGCTAATTGTTCCCGTCATCGGGTCATGGCGCGTACAAGCCATGTTCGTAAAGGTCGACGATTCACGCGAAGTTTATCGTAGCGTCTTTCATAAATGCCTTATTGAGGTTGAAGCTTTTAAAACAATCAGAAGCAACGACACGGACGTATTTCTCCAGTATTTCACAACTGACAAAAAAGTCTATCTGTAAATGTTGCAGTCGGCTTTTCTCTTTTTTTAGTTTTTAATTTGAACACTTCAAATTACTTAACTTCAAGACCCTTATTAAAGGATCAAATGAGCTACAAAAGAAGAAAGGAGCATTATGAGAGAATTCCTGCGACATGACCGGAAACAGCACAAGGTTATTAGTCGGACATTGTGGCGACAAAGGGTTGTGGTTAGAATTATCAGGTGTCGCACTATGCTTGCATTTCGCATTTCCGAAAAAGACGTTTTAGAAGCAGGCTCGTAGTAATTTTAACGAAAAAATACGAAGAAAAAGGGGCAAAAAAAAAAAAAAAAAAAAAAGAGAGAGACAGGTTTGAAAATTTTGTATCAGCCGTCGCATTGCTTACCACCAACCACCTCTGGACAACCCTGCTGCGCGCGTGCATCTGAATCGTTACCAGTATTCTTTAGGACAATAAGTTAAGCGAGGGAGTGGAAGAGAGGGCTTGTTTCTCGCCTTACCGTAAGTCAACTAGCAGTATAGACCACACAAGTGAATAGCGCTTTCCGCGCATTCTAATTGGCTAGCTCGGAGGCAAATAGCAAGTACCAATCGCCTCCACTTCGGTGAATAATTGTTTACTGTTATATAGCTGGCGTTTTCCTCGCTACAGCGCGCCCATTCGTTGGCTAGTTCATGGTCACATGACATCTAACAATGAAGCTGTTTACT
>JAHPZR010012522.1:0-7500 GCA_019787425.1 Platygyra sinensis | reverse complement strand
GCTCACAAACCCTTGACACTCTCGACACGCGCCACCACTCCCACTGCAGGTCTTCACCACGAACTCACGCTTCACGACGTCGTCATTCACCACACCCACTTCCAAGAGATGATCCAGCAAATGGTGAAAGACATCCCCTTTTCCACCATCGCGTTCCACGCGCAGGGCATAACGATGACGCATCTCGGACACCATGTTCCAAATCAAGCCCAGCGAGAGGCGAGACACGATGTCTTCCCAATCGCAGAGCTTATACTTGGCCATGGGAAACCAAAACGCCAATCCCACGAGTAAACACGCGATGACTCACGTGTCGCATGGCCCGGAACCCACGCACGTTGATGGCTAAGCGCAGTCCATCCTTCTCCTCGGCGGTCATGGCAATCGCATTGACCACATGGTGTTTCAGGTAACACGCTTCGATCTTGTCCGAGTCCGCGGGTGTGAACTTGTCGCGCTTGATGACTTGGGCAGTGACGTCAGTGATGCAATGACACTTGGGGCACGTCACGAGATGCGTGCCGGGAAATTTCTCACGAAGACACGATTGGTGCATCCCGCTCATGCAACAACTCACCAGAAACATCTTGTCACCTTCTTCCCCTATCTCCTCGTGACACAAGATGCACCGACTCCCCAGTTCAAAGGTACTCATGGCTCGGGCCATCTGAAAATAAAAATAAAAAAATGATTGCCCCGACCAGGAATCGAACCTGAGTCTTCGCGGCCACAACGCGACGTCTTCACCACTAGACCATCGAAGCACTCACCTCGTTTTTCACAGTTTAGATTTAAGGTTGTGTTCGTGCCACTCCAAAGGGAGTATATAAGGTTCACCCAGATTGATGGTTTTGCAATGCGGACAAAACGTCTCAAAGGCAGGTCTTCCCCACGTGTAGCGCACTCTGCAACCCTGGTGATACACGCGATGACAACACTTGGTACGAGCTCTGTAAATGGTGTAACTTTTATGGCACCAGATACACGGTTCGACTTCCATGGGTGAACTGAGCTCGGTTCCTCTCGTTCTCTTATACCTTCCTTCCAACCGAGAAAACACTGGGTCCTAGTGTGACGTCACGAAAGGGGGGATACCCCCCTATCCCCCTCTGACGTCACTATGACGTCGCGTCACGTGGGTCCATTCGAATGCTATATAACGCACGGGTCTCTGGAGTCAGTTCGCATCAAGTCTTGAAGGTGTCCAGACGCTGTTTGAGTCACGTTACTGTCGCTGTTGTCATTTGCTGTTGCTTGAGTCCATTGTAGAAGTCGTCAAGGTGAGTTGAACTCTAATCGAATATCATGTGAGAGAGTGGTGGCTGAGACACAGTCCTTTGTGTTTCAGATGTGTGACATAGAGGAAGATGGGGCGCGGTTGAAGCGATTGAATAGGCGAATGAAACGTTGGATGGAGAGAGAGAAGGAGAATGAAGAGACCGAGTTTTTTGAAGAGTTGGTTGAAATAAGACTGTGTGCCCTAGCTGGCTTGAAATTGTATCGTCGTTTATGTAGACAAACCTTTGTACACCATAGAGATGAGTACAAACTGTTCGAGTTGGCTGAGAGAGCCGTTAAGAAATTCAATGCATTCGTATTAGATCATTCGACCCCACCCGACACGAATGAATTTATTCCGTTTGATGAACTGTAATTTTCTTTTCACATGATGTACTTTTTCCTCAAAATAAAATTTTTCATACTTGTAATTTTTTAGAATGTCACGCATGGATGTGAAGACCAAGCTCGAGTTGAGTTTTGTATTTGAAAGCTATTGGGACATGCTACCCAGAGAAATTCAAGAGTACATTATACATTTGAAAATCAGTCAACAAAACATCGATCAAGAGAACAGAGACCGAATGAAAAACTTGTGTAGAGAGATTATTGCGTATGGACAATTAAAAGCGAAATGGGGACGCGGACATATCAAATGTAGAATGGACCATTGTAAATGTAAACGGTATAGTCAACTCAAAATTTCGGCTTGCTATGTCAACGAATACAATGACAAATGTGAGATGTATCTAGGTCACGGATTCCAACAAGCTTGGTCACGCGTCAATCATGTGAAATCGTTTTTGTAATTTTTTTAGAATGTCACGCATGGATGTGAAAAAGAAGATTGAATTAAGTTTTGTATTTGAGAGTTACTGGGACATGCTGCCCAATGAGATGCAAGACCATATTGTAGAATTCAAAACGAGTCAAGAAACAATAGACAAAAAGATGAAAGAAAAGTTAGAAAAGTTGTACCAAGAGAAAAGGGACTATCAGCAATTACATGCCATGTGGGCCCTCGGTCCCATTGAAGTTCAAAGACATCATAAATGCGGTGTTTGTCATCAGCGTCACTTGCATTCGCTACACGGATTTTATATGGATGAAAACCATGTCATGCAAAAAATATTTTTAGGGTTAAATTTTAAGCAAGCGTTACAACGTGTCAATCATGTCAAATCGTTTTTGTAAATTTTTCAGAAATAAAGAATGGATGTTGAAAGGAAATTACAGTTGTCACTCTTTCATGAAAGCTATTGGGACATGTTACCGCTCGAAATACAAGAATACATCATGCAATTGGCAATCGCTCAAATGCGCATTGATGTGGAACGGAAAGAGAGGATGGACCGATTGTGTCACGAAATTCGAGCCTATGCACGTGTGAAAGAGAGATGGGGACTCGGCCATGTGCAATGCATCCCAGAGAAAACATTATGCAGTGATTGTAATTATCATCACTTACAAGTGTACGGAATCCTCGTGGACGGAGTGAATGTGAAGCAAAAAGTGTTTCTCGGTCATGGCATGTGGGATGCCTATACATCCATTGATTTACTGAAACCATTTTTATAAATTTTTCAGAAAAAGATGAATCGAATGGATGTGATGACAAAGGTGTCTTTGATGCGTGCGTACGAAAGTTATTGGGACATGTTACCGCTTGAACTACAAGAGTACATTTGGAAGTTGAAAATCGCGCAAATGTATATCGATGCAGAACGAAAAGACATGATGAACAGATTGTGTCGTGAGATCGAGACGTATGCGCTTCTGAAAGAGACGTGGGGACTCGGACATGTGAAATGCGTTCCAAATCATAACGTGTGCAGTGAATGTGGACGATATCATTTGAAAGTGTATGGTTTCTATACAGAAACGCATTATCGATATCTCGGTTTTAATGTCAGCAATGCCTTGGCACAAGTTCCTTATGTTAAATCTCTTTTAATAGAATGGATGTGAAGACGAAACTCGCGTTGTTGAAACAGACAGACAGTTATTGGGACTTACTCCCGGAAGAAATAAAAGAGGTCATCTTAATGTACAGAGAGAGTCAAGAGTTGATCGAGTGGCGTGAGAGTAGGAGGAGTCGTGCATTGTGTGAACAGATAAGACTCTACGAGCAACTGAGACGAAAGTGGTTCATTGGTCCCATACGGTGTGATTGTTTTCACACCAGACTATGTGGACAATACTGGACTTACACCAGAGTGTACGGACATTACTGGAATTTGAATGGTATCAAGACAAGTTGTTATTTACATCATAACTTAGAAGGTGCCATAGCGCGATGTGAGATTGTGAAAAGCAGATTGTGGTATCAGACTAATGAACACGTGCAACTCCCTTTTCCAGAACATGGACCTTGAAACCAAATTGGACTTGATGAACCACACAGATAACTATTGGGACCTATTACCGTCTGAAATACAAGAGATTATCTTAATGTACAGAGAGAGGCAAACATTGATTGAGTGGCGTGAGAGTGAAACGAGTCGCGCCCTGGGTAAACAGATTAGAGCCCATGGACGTTTACGAGCCATTTGGCCCGGTCACATCCAATGCAGACCCATGCGTTTTGAAGGCGCACATACTCGTACCGAAGACGGTTGCAGTTTTGGTCCGACCTGTGAACACATGCGAATTTACGGTCATTATTATTCCCATGAAGTGGGTGATGGTTCGAGGGCGATAATACGTAGATGTTTCATTGCCTTTGGGTTTGAGCGTGCCGTCGACAATGTGTGTAGCCCCTTTGGAGTCGGTTACACTCTACCCGGCATGATCGCGCGTCGGGCGTCAATCCAGTAGGGATTTGACACACGTCCCACGTGTAAGAGGTTTTAACACGTGATTAAAACTTTTTTCAGACTTGCCCTTATTTGGTGTGAACGTGCTTTCATTGGTCCACTCGACTCATTAAATAAAACTGTCCGTTGCTCCCACCTTCACTTTTCAATATGGATCCGTTTGACCTCGATGATGAGGAGGACAATGCGCTCCTGGCCAATCACTTGGAAGACGTGGAACGGGGGTTTGATTTCTTGTTAACACCCCAGATGGATCGACGGGTGCGTCGTTTAGGCGTAAGACAACGAAACTATGTGGGACGCTTGATGCAACGCGGAGGTGCCGCCCCGTTAGAACAACCACGAGGCATTCTACCGCGTCAAATGGAAGAAGCGCTCCAACGCGCCATACGCGAGCAAGTCCTCAATGATCCAGACGTCCAGCCCAACGATCATTTTCTCATCAACATCAATTCCAATCGGTTGAGACACTCGTATCATTCCACTCGCATGCGAGTCCGCGAGTGGATAGACAATGATCTCAGAGCACGAGAAATCATGCAACAGATTTCTCGCATGTTGAACTCCAACGAACAGTTCCGATTGGACGATTCCTTCTCCCTTCACATCTCTCACATTCGAGATCCAGGACGAGGGGCCGGGAACCAACGGATCCGCAAAGGTAGTATGGCGCTCGAGAAATTGTTGGATCTCAAAAAGAGTGTCATCAAAATCAAGAACAAGGACGAACTGTGCTGCGCCCGCGCCATCGTCACCATGAAGGCTTTGGCGGATGCTAGGTGGGGTAGTCGAGACCCAGACTACAGAAATCTTCAACGAGGCTACCCCGTCCAAGAGCGAAAAGCCAAAGAATTGCATCGCGTCGCTGGCGTGCCCGAAGGTCCTTGCGGATTGCCCGAACTCGAGACCTTTCAACGACATCTCCCCGACCACCGTCTCGTCGTACTCTCGGTGGATCATCAGTACCAGATCATCTTCAAAGGACCTCCCCGAGACAAACAGATCATTCTCATCAAAGTGGGAGACCACTATCACGGGTGCAATTCTCTCAAAGGATTCCTCGGGTCCAGTTATTTCTGTCTCGAGTGCGAGAAACGTTTCAATACCGATGACATCAACCATCATCCCTGCAACGGCAAGAAATGTCGCGCGTGTTGCCAGACCCAATGCCGCGATTACTTGCAGAGTCACGGACGAGAAGCCCGTCACACGTGCCCTCGATGCCATCGCAAATTCTTCGGTGAACAGTGTATGGGCAACCATCACGTGTATTCGACCACCGACGGAAGCAGAGCCGACGCCGCCAAAAAGATCCAACCCGTGTGTGACACCCTCCGCAAATGTCCTGCCTGCAACCGACTTCTTCGAGAACGCGAACTCGAAACGCGACACGTGTGCGGTACCAGTCAATGTCCCTCTTGCAAGCAATACCATGATCTCAGTACTCACAAATGTTACATCCAGAATCCTGACAGATTAGAAGAACGGAGAAAATTGATTTATTCCAGAAAACGCAAAGCGGACGGATCACCATGTTCAGCCGAGAAAGAAAAACTTTTCGTCTATTGGGACAGCGAGACCATGCAAGACACGGGGGTTCACGTGCCCAACCTGGTGTGCGCCGCCACGTCCAACAGCGACGAACTCTTTCGTTTTGAAGGCACCACGTGCATCGAAGACTTTCTGGATTGGTTGAGGGCATTGGCCCTCGAAGCCACACTCACGGTCCTGGCCCACAATTCTCAAGGGTTCGATTCTTACTTCATCCTGGATGCACTGTACAAACAGTACGTTCAACCAGAACAGATCGTCAATGGCGCCAAGATTTTGTCCCTGTCCATCAATGGCGGAGACATTGTGTTTAAAGACTCGTTGTGTTTCTTCCAAATGCCGCTGTCCGCCTTCCCCAAAGCCTTCGGGCTCACGGAACACAAGAAAGGTTTCTTCCCTCACTTTTTCAACACGCCCGACCACCAAGACTACGTGGGACCCTTACCCGACAAGACGTATTACGACCCGCAAGGCATGTCGGTCGAACGAGCAGAAGAATTCCATCGGTGGTACGACGCGCACGAGCCCGAGCACGTCTTTGACTTTGAAAAGGAACTCGTGGCCTATTGCGAATCCGACGTGCTGCTCCTCAAAGGAGCCTGTGAAGTGTTCTGCCAGGAATTCGAAGAGATCAGCGGGTTCAATCCCCTCGAACGCTGTATCACCATCGCCTCCGCGTGCAATCTCTTCTACCGCACCAAACACATGCCAGAACGACAATTGGCCTCCGAACCCATCAGTGGTTGGCACGGGCAAGGCAAACCGTATTCTCACGCCGCCCTGGAATGGATGACCTACCGGAATCACCTCCAGGGTGGTGGCATTCGTCACGCTTGCAATGGCGGAGAACACGTGATTCGTCAAGGCGGAAACACCTACCGCGTGGACGGGTACGATGCCAATACACGCACCGTGTACGAATTCCACGGCTGCTTTTGGCACGGGTGCCCCACGTGTTTTCCGGACCGCGACAAACCGCGTCACAAGATGAGCGACCAGACCATGCGTGACGTCTACGAAGCCACCCGACGCAAAGAAATAGCTTTGATCGCCATGGGCTACGGAGTCAGCGTCATGTGGGAATGCGAGTGGAACGAAACGAAGAAAACCAACGACACCGTGCGCGCCCTCGTGGACTCCTTCGAACTCGTGTCCAGACTCCAACCCCGAGACGCGTTTTTCGGGGGACGCACCAACGCCATCCAATTGTATCACATGGTCGTCGACGGGGAAAAGATCCATTACCTCGATTTCACGTCCCTGTACCCGTGGACCAACAAGAACTGTTTCTATCCCGTGGGACATCCCGAGATCCACTACGCACCCTCCAGCACCGACATCAGTGCCTACTTTGGTCTGGTCAAATGCAAGATTCTACCACCCTTTGGACTGTACCATGCCGTCTTACCCCACCGCAGTGGAGGGAAACTCACGTTTCCCCTCTGTCGAGCCTGCGTGGAACGCGAGCAACCCAAACCGCTGACCGAACGCAGTCGTCGTTGCAATCACACCGACGACGAGCGGTGCCTTGTGGGTACGTGGCCCACGCCCGAAGTGCAGGAAGCCATCAATCGAGGGTACGTCATTCAACGCGTGTATGAGGTCTGGCACTTTCCCCTCCAATCCAACTACATGTTCTCCTCGTACGTCGACACGTTTCTCAAGATCAAACAAGAAGCCAGCGGATGGCCCGACTGGGTAGGCGACGATCCAGAGAAACGTCAACAATACCTCGACGACTACCGAGCCAATGAAAAGATCACCCTCGAAGCCTACAAGATCCAGAAAAATCCCGGTCGACGTTCCCTCGCCAAGATGATGTTGAACAGTTTCTGGGGCAAGTACGGGCAACAAG
>JAHPZR010012521.1:7500-15000 GCA_019787425.1 Platygyra sinensis | reverse complement strand
GAGGCGGTCAAACTTAGTTTAGAAATGCATGGGAGATTATATATATACATAGCATATCACCCATCTGATGAAATTCGCGAAAAACAATTATAATTGCTGGCCAAGTAAAGTTGCTGGCGTGAAGCTTTGACTATTTGCAAATTAAGAGGTTTAAATATTGTTTCTTATTTATTTTACCTCTATCGGGTAGGGTGGTGGATACGCGAGCAGGGCATAGTCTATAAGGTGGTGCAATGAAGGGATGGGAATGGTATGATTTCAAAAGACAAATCGCTCAGTATACAATTTCTCGTGTTCTAGTACAGTAAATCAGTTTGCGTACCTTAAATAGCAAAAAAAGTTCACAGTCCATCGTCTTGTCTTTGGAACGAAGGTGATCTCTTAGCTTCACGAGACCAAACAACAACAGCTGTAAAACGGGTTGAAGCAGAAGGAGAGAAAAACTGATAATGCAACCAATTAACGCCTCAAAGTTGTTTTAATCCAGTACGTAATCTGTAAATGTGAGGCTGGCCTTTGTAGTTCGTACCACCGAGCTGCCAATAAACGACAGTGAATGCAATGTACACAATAACATACAGCAGTGGACACGCTGAATGAAAGAGACGGACTGGGTTCGAGCACAAGAAAGTATCAATCACCATAAACACAGAGTTAAGGGTATGATTTGTTATGTTGTTCGCATCAATCGGTTCGTCGATTTCAAACAGAATTCAAAGGGCTCAGTAGCCCGCCGTGATTAATAAGCTGTTGTTGGCACTGGTGACGTATAGAAGCCAAGATATTTTCTGGGGCAGCCGCAGGACATTTTCTTCGCGAGCTTCTTTAGTTGTTTTTTTCACTCTGGTTGGCGTTGTCGTCACCAGATCCCTTCTCTACTGATGGTCGCGTCTCGTTACTATTGGACCTAGCCCCTACTATTGGACCCTGCATTTACAATAGAGTGCACAAAAGGATCAGCGTCGAAGCTTGCAAGAAGTACATATATATTGAGGATCAGGTAAGTCAAGTTTCTCAGGAAAATGAACAGCTTTGCCTGGTATTTGTAGATGGTGTAAATAAGCCATGCGAAATTGTAACCAGTCACGATCAGTCGATGGACAAGAAAGAAAGGTAAAGATATCCACTGCAAAGAAAAGGACACAAGATAAAAAAAAGCAGCTTCGAGCTTGACAAACATATCGGAATTATGTTGGGGGATGCAAATGTCAGCTGTCAGTTAAAATTTTGTGTATTTGTGAGTTGTCTCCTAAATTTGAAAATTTTGGGCCAATAGCCCTTTTCACGGTCAACCCTACTCATTTGCATTACAATAAAATCTAGCATGTACGCGAGGCAATTTCGGGTTATTTTGTAGTTTTAGCCCGAAATTGCCTCGCATCCGTGGTGGATTGCATTGTAATGCGACTGAGAAAAATTAACCGTTAAAAGGGCTATTGTCAATGGCTATTGTCAGTCAAGTGGCTTTTAAGAATTAACTTAAGACTTAAAATGGTTCGAACATCTCTCAGCTAGCCCCATTTATGTACGCTATGCATGTGATTAAATGCAAAACTCTATTTTCTTCTATTGTAAGTTTTGCAATTAAAAATCTTCCCTCGGGATCTATTGAATGCTACTTAAACTGAAAGGTAAACTGGGATTTAAAAGAATGCAAACTCCTTTTGAGTACGTGGTTCCGGGCGAATAGATTATTTTGCCTCCCCATTCTGCAGACCACACTTTTTCATCTTCGGGTGATGAGACGGTTTCTTGCAAACAAAAGATTGTAGCTTTTTTGCATTTTTAAGTATGAGGACATTGCGCTTCGTTTGCTAACATTACGTAATCCTCGCACATTTATGGAAAGCAGTTTTAGCTTATGCGACATAGAATAATCACGCAAAGTTTGTCGATGTAAATTTTGCTAAATAACAAATGGCAACTAAGACTAGCCTTATTACTTTGAAAAAAAAAACATGCGATGATAAGATTAAATGCCTATGTAATGTACGTGGCCATTTTCATAAATCAGAATACTTGACGCCGAACATGTATGAGAGTCGGTGCAAAGCCAAGTAAAATCGAAAGCAAGTTTCTTTTATTTTATTTTATTGTTTTTTTTACTTTTCATGTTAACATAGTCTGCCACGTTGGAGCACAGGCGAAAATTGAAGCACACGCGCGCGAGATATCGAGCGGAGAAGCCGCGAAACGAGAAAGTGGCACCTCTTTACCAGACTCCTTCCTGCCGGATCGCTTTGCTCTTCGTCGCTCACGCACGAGACTCAAAGGTGAGCCTGAAAATTAACACGCTCCTAGATTTCGATGTAGCCATTGATGATATCATTCTCGAAAACCCAGGGGCTACTAGCCGGGACGATGCGATATCTTCGGGCGAAAGTTTACTTCAAGAGCTGCAGAGCCCCTGGGAACTTACTCTTACTGAACCAGTTCCAGAAGTGGTCGAATTCCGTCCCGCTGATTGGCCAGAAAAATATTTTTCTGGCCAATGAGCGAGGAGTTCTAGCCGGGTAACTCTGTCGCCCTCTTACACGAAGCAGTTTTCTTCGTCGATCGACCTAGTTGCTTGGCCCGTGCAATGGGGAGATAATTGTCGTGGAAAGTTTCAGAAAAAAATATTCAACGAAGCCGAGGAAATCACAAGGCTTAACATGGGGCTAGGAACCAATACTCTTCTATCAATTTTCGCGGTGGAGTTATCGAAGTATATCGTAAATTTTTATAGTTAATGTACGCGATTTCTACACTGTTGCTTTTGGTTGCGGGGAAAGCTAGTCGAGTACCCAATGAATCACCGTACGACACCCCTGATGCGGCTCAACCAAACCGCCAGACAAGGAAAATCATAAAAACCGAAGCCTTGGGAAGCAAGGAAAAGCAAGTAGTGACAGGAAAAAGAAAAAGGTTTAGGAAGAGGCATATTTTGAGCAGGAAGTTTTGTCACCGAAACGCGACGTTCCAGGGGTTGTGAGATGTACAGGATAACCCCGTCTGAGGACCAGTCCCGAGCTAATCAGTTTCACGTACCGGGGCACCATAACGAAAAGCAAAGGAAGCGCCACCACGGTGGAAACTTTGTTCGGGGAATTGGGAAGCAAGAAATTCGGCAGGTGGTAAAACCTTGAACCAGTGTGTGAACAGGTTGGTGGTAAGGACGGAGCGAGTGATGTGTGTCACGTTAACAGAGCCAGAATACAGGAAAGCGGGGGAAGCGGGCGGGACTGGAAACGCCGAAATATGACGTTCGTAGAATTGTACAGGACATAGTGGGTATCATGATATAATGTGGAGCTGGCGACGTCACGCAAACACGCAATCGGCCCTGGAAATGATAAACTACGTATTATACCGCTTTTGGTTGAAATCCTATGCAGTACAATGAAAAACAGAGAGAAAAAGAAGATAGATCTTGAGCAATCCGCCGAAGAAAAAAAAGATGGCGGCTGTACATTTTACCACAATACCACGCAAACCTTTCACAGCCCATAAAGTACCAGGAAAGCCATATTTTTTGTGATATTTGTCCCTGTGCTAACGACACAGTGTATGCTAGGTTTGAAGACTTTAGATCTTTTCTGTACGTTCAAGTTATGAACGTTGTAAAAGTTTTCATGAGCTACGAATTATATGTAAATGTACCAGTCGCCATCTTTTTTCTTACAAAGGATTACAAATTAGACGCCTTGCAATTTCATACTGGTTCACTAAGGCCCCGTTCACACTAATCCGTTTTCAAACGAAAACGGAGCTGTTTTGCTCCGTTTTCAAAAAGATTTGCGTCAACACTTATCGTTTTCGCCCGTCCACACTACAACGCCGTATCCGTTTTGAAAACGTTTCAATATCCTCAGTGTGCATGCTCAAGTGAACTCGACGCATGCGCATTTCAATATATCGGCCCGCGAAATTGGCGCCATTCTTGATTCTGCCCGTATCGTCTGTCCGCCATTTTGGATACTCACGGTCGAGTGGTCTGGCGCCCGGACCTGTCTATTTTGATAACGTCACCGTTTCCAGATAGCATCGTTTTCTCCGTCCACACTAGAAAACAGCGTTTTAAAAAAGCAGCGTTTTCAAATCACTCCACTCTGGAGAGCGTTTTCGAATGGCTCCGTTTTCGGTGATCGTTTTCGGCGTTGTAGTGTGGACGATAGCCGTATCCGGAGCAAAACAGCTCGGTTTTCGTTTGAAAACGGATTAGTGTGGACGGGACCTAAGAAGGCTTTGTTCGCGTGTTACTGGCGTGAGACACAAGCTGGCGGTATAATTATGTAAAGTTATTCAAACATTTTGTGGTAATGTATGACGGGATCAAGAACACGTCAACAGATATGACTTGTGACTGTTTTGCATATCTTTTTTTCTTTGGATATTTTCTTTATGCTTTAATCTGGGTATTTTATTGTAGGTAGAACTGGAAGAATTAGCTGAATCCGATCAGCGGTCAATTACAAAGGACTATAGTTCTTGTCAAACTGTGCAAAACGCACTTAACGACACTGGTCTTTTTTTTTCTTTTTTTTTTTTGCAAGGGGAACAACATTTAGAAACGTATCTTGTTTTTTATTTTAATTAAAGTGCTAGTGGCCGCACTCAAACAAAAGATCTTAATCTGTAACTCTGAGTACATTGCTGACCCATTTATGTGTCATATAAATTGCTAATTTTTCATCCTCAATCGGCATGCTATCTGTGCAGTTATCACGAACACTAATATCATGCCATTCTATATCAATGATTGCAGTCTGATTTTAGACCTTCCTGTCAAATGAAACGTAGGTTTAGAGTAGTTTGCTTTTTTCTCTAGACTAAGAGAAGAATAAGTTGAAAATAAAAAAAAAACGGTTAACAGTCTTCCCAAAGTGTAAGTCACTCATTTTTTTTATCATTCGTTTACGTGAAAAATCCACCCGAGTCTCTGAATGACAAACGCAATTGCTCCATACACTGTGGTGTATTTTACAACCATCCACCCCAGTCAAACTAACATCCGGCGATTTAGAACCCTGTTACGAAGATTCGACGTTTAACGTTCTGGCCTCAGTTGTTCGAAGGTTGGATAATGGTTTCCACCGTATTAATCGGTATTCGACGAATAAGTGTTAACGACGGATAAACGTTAGCGTTAATTAATGATCTACCCGATGGATAGTGTTCTCTACCTTTCGAACAACCCGGACCTGGTCAATGAAGGAAAAATAAAAAAGAAAAATCCAGCTTTCACTAAGTGTTGTCGTTGGCATCGCCGTCTATGCATTGTTTAAATTTCTCATTCGTCTATCAAAAAACAACTTTGTCAATAAATTTCTGAAAGCTTGACTTGACTATTAATTATGATGCTTGTCTGAATGGTCTCGCTCTACGTAGGCGAGAATGATCCACAATGCCCTGTCTGCGACCAATGCCCAGTCAATGTTAAAAGAATGGGGGGTGGGGGAGGTTTCCGGTATAAAAAAGGCGAGGATTCTCGTCACAAAGGTGTTCTAATTAAGGAGACTAATCTGGGCGTGGTTCGAGCTCTATTTGGACCCTAAAAGATATTACTTACTGAAAGAAATAGGCTCAATAAAAAGCTGCTGTTTGGAAAGCTAACTCTGACGAGTAGACCACAGTCGAGAGACCGCCAGAAATGAAGCCTAAAAACAGAAACATGTATGAGAACGGTTTTTTATATTATTATTATTTCTTCCATTGCTTCCTAAAAGATAATCTGAGAGCGAAATTAATAGTGGCGTTTCGTCATGAACATTCCAAGTAAGACCAGAATTCTTCATTTTACCCCCTAAGCGAGACGACGAAAATCCTCGACCTTTTCATATAGGAGTTCTCCCAGCCCCTACTCCCCTCCCCGGGGGAAGGGAAATATTCATATAACCTAGCAGCTACAGAATGAAACCATTGTAAATATACTAACACATTAGCTTGCACGCACAGTCGACACGATCCACACAGCTACAGCCTCGAAGATGTGTAAAGAAGAGTTTCGTCTGAGAAATTTTACGTTTTGGTATTCCGTTCGCCGTGATTTTACCGAGTCTAGGGTAAGTGACGTTATAATAAATATATGTTTAATTTAGCGACAATTAAACGGGTGTAATTAGTCGACGAGGAAAGGGCACTGTAGCGGGGTTAAGGGACTGTCTGACTTTGGCAGAAAACACCGTCTTCTTTAAAAATACTGCATTCTATTTTCGTTGTCATTTTGCTGATTAGTCAGTAGATACGTTTCTAGATGCTGGCTCTTTTTAACGTCTTTCAATGTGACTTACGACTATTGCAAACACTGCCAAACCCGAGTCGGCTTTAGACTAAAAAGAGGTTGAAAAAACCATTCTCTTGTTTGCTGTTGTTCGTGCAGCATAACGAGAGAATTGGTTTCTTGTAACTGATTGCTAATCAGAATTCTTCAAACTAAACCTACAACAGAAAATGAAAAAAATACCTAGAGAAAAATATCACGTAAAACAAAACAGTCAAAAGTCTGCTTACGTGTACTTGATCACTGATTATACCCGAGAATATACCCCAATTTTCAAAACTGCGCGAGTTGCGTAAAAGATTTGAAAGATAATAAACACGATAATCTCCATCTGGGGCGAAAATATGCTCGGATATTTGCCCTTGGACATTACCTGTTCCTCGAAGCTCACAGTTTTCCTCGAGCTACGCCGAAAACTGTTCGCTTCTCGGAACAGATAATGTCCAAGGACAAATATCCTAGCATATTTTTGCGCCAAATGGAGACTATTGTTTATATATACCGCTAGTGAAAGGTAAATGTATATTATTAGTATTTTACTTGCTAGTTCTAGTTAGAGAAATGAGTCCCTGTAAATTCCTGCAACGAGTTTCTACAATTACGGATTCGAGGGCATATTTACAAAAGCGACAGGTGTTGTCAAAATTTATGACAGCTGTCGAGTAACATTATTGTTATACAAATTTTGATAATGAGTGACTAATTGATATTTACGATAGGCACATAACAAAACGCATTAGCTGTCCTTAAAAATCAAGCAGGAAATCGCAATTTATGACATTTATCGCCCTTTATCAGAAATATATTGCAGTTCACGACGTTAACGCGACTGACAACAGATTGCGTATACGATTCTTAAGGCAATATCTGTTCTCCTAGTTTTATCTTGTACAACTGATTTATTCAAAAAGTTATCCATTTGATCAAGCAAAGGCAGATGACTTTCACAAAATCAACAGTGATTTTTGCATTAGCTTTGGCCTAAGTTGTAAGTTCCTTTCTGTTTCAGTGGTTGTCTCCGTACCGGTTTTTGTGGCGTATAATCGCTTAATTGTAACTGCTTACAACCTTGCATGGCCGTTTTACAACATCCACTTGTAAGGAGCGAAGCTGTTCGTCTACTTAACTAATTGGACTTGCACCATATTGAGCATCTACTTTGTCTTTGCAACAACTCTCTCAAACAGGCAAACCAGTTGGCTATTTACAAGCGTGGCCGAGCCGGATTTGAACCGTGA
>JAHPZR010012521.1:0-5000 GCA_019787425.1 Platygyra sinensis | reverse complement strand
CACGAAACAGGCTTGTAGGGATAAAAGTGTAGTCTTTTCCTTTTTCGATATATATATATATATATATATATAATACATCACACAGTGAAAGAACTTAGTGTTCACTAGAAAAATCTATAAGGTTACGCCTCAGTCTATTCTTAAAAATATTCAAATCTTCTGCCTTCGCAATTTCCTTTGGCAAATTGTTCCACTTGTCAGTTATGGGTATAAAAAAATTTTAAAAACTATTTAAAGTTGCTGATGCAAGCTTGTTCTGCATTTAACTGTAGTCACGCTAACATCTAGCTGTTTATCCACATTTAGACTGTATCATTAGTTATAAATCTACTACTACTTGAGCACAACTATGTGAATAATACGTTATTTTTATTGGGACCATAAGATTAGCTCTAATCGTATGGCCCCCAAATATAACAACACACAAGAGTTTAAGCATTGATCCGTTTAAAGCTCATGTTTCAACGGTGTTTATATTATAAATTCCATGGGAAGTTAAACTTAGGCAATCTTATTTGTAATCATACCCTGAAGAAGTCTCAAAAAAAGACGAAACGCGTCGGAAATAAACGAAAAAGCCTTCAACTACAAGAATTATTCCTTTTTGCTGCTCACTAATCATCGTTAAAAAATTTAAAAATTATAAAAAAAATTAAGGTGGCCGAACACAGTTTTCACGCGTGCTTTTGCTGATGCAATATTTAGCACGTGCACAAGGATTTCAAAGAACTGACAAACATGCCGTAAGTAGAGCGATCATTTTATTTACTCAACACCCGCACTACCTGTGTTATTTTTCTCTTTAATTGAACGCAGTGTATTGATGGCTTTAGTCGTTCTTTTCTGTTTCAGTGGCTGTCTCTACCGGTTTTTGTGGCGTATCGCTTGATTGTAACTGTCTACAACCTTGCATGGCTGTTTTACAACATCCACTTGTACGGAGCGAAGATGTTCATCTACGTAACTAACTGGACCTACACCATATTGAACATCTACTTTGTCTTTGCAACAACACTCTCTTCCATCGCCCTTTATAAAGACCTGAAGAGGCAAACGGAGACCATACCTCTAGCTACAGATGAACAGACGGTGGAGATCGAAATGGAGCCTGGCAACTACGGCGCAGTTGATCAAGATCGTGAAGAAGCCAGTGAGAAGGACACCCTGCAGTGTCACCACAAGTTCTTTTGGTTTATCCATGTCATTGCTGCAACTGCGGACTTGTTGGTAACTGTGACTTTCTGGAGCGTGTTGGCAGGTGATAACCCAATCGATGCCAATACTATTACCAAGCACGCGCTCAATTCTGTCTTCATGGTGATAGACACGAGCCTGAGTGTCATCCCAGTCCGTCTCCTGCATTTCATATACGCCTTCCTGTATATTATCATTTACCTCGTCTTCACCGTCATTTATTGGCTTCTTGGTGGCACCGATAATCAAGGCAATACTTACATATATGAAGGTCTGGATTACGACAACTTCGAGCCCATCATTGTCGGCCTAATGGCTGTTTCCTTACTCGTAGTTTTACCTGTTTTGCATCTGATTTTATTTGGCATCACCAAGTTGCGAGATCATCTTTACAGGAAGTATAGAACGTGACGGGCGTGACGTGACATAACATTAAATGACATGACACGACACGACATCAAATGAGATAACATGACATGTGACATGCATGACATGACAAGAAATGACATGATGAGACATCATACGACATGACATGATATGACATCACTTTGTATGACCTGAACTTATATCGAAATGACAAGACATTGCATTAAGTAAAATGAAATGACACTCACATAAAAATGACTTGACAGTGGACTTGAAAAAGCTTTCGAGGAAGGTTGAAATAAATATTTGTCAGTAGATGATGACAGAGCACAGCTTGGCTAATTGGTTACTTCAGTAGCTTATTAGTCTGAGCCTCCATCTTGTATACTAACCCTTTGAGTCAACCCTTTCCCGTATCTTTCTAATTTTTAGAAACAGCTCTTGTAAGAGTTTTCAAACTACCCCTTTTCAAAACCCAATGACACCCGAGATAAGACCATTCTTTATTACGACAAAAACCGAGATCCCACTGTTGCCCTCCACAGGGTTTTCAAAGTTTAGCCGGCGCCCGGCGCGGCAAATCACCGGCCACTTCAAGCATTTGCGCCGGGTACTTTTCGTATTCCAAATTTTATTAATATATTTCACAATTCTGTTTCACCAAAGTAATTGTGATCTGATCTTTTCGAGGAAATAAATAAACGCCAACTGAGGAAAATAATTAATAAACAGTGCGGCTATTACATGTACCTTTTGATATTCGAAGCGAGAGCTTTTTTTAAGCGGGATCGAAAGTCTGCTCGTGTATATGGACTATCATTTGAACGTGCATGTATCGGTGCAGCGGAAGATTTGTTCTCACGTGAAAGTCTCAACATGACGCGGAGGCAGCAAACGATGTTGTCTTTCCTTTCAACTGCCAAGAAGTCGCGAAGACAAACAGGTAACAATAATTTTAGGAATAAGAGTGAACAAATATTACGTGTTGTTCCAGTTCTGAAAGTGACGATAAACAATATACTGAGGCTGAATTGGCACAGTATCCGTAGCTGTAGCGGCATCCGCGTGGTGACTGCACCAAATGTATTTTCAAGGAAAGGCTGAAAGAAGTCTTAACAATAAAAGCCTTCAACGGCGTTGAAAATTTCTGGCAAACGAAACTCCGAATTGCTGGGAATCGAAGTAGAAACGAAACAAGACCGCTGACTTTGTGATAATACTTCATGTATGTAAAGGAAGATGTCAACGGAAGCCCCTTCATGGCAATATTCATCTGTTTTGACGTCGCTCAACATGGCCTTTGCACCAATATCCCGTTCACGTTTCAAGCAACGCCAAAACCCCTCCATTAAGAACATTAACCAATGTTTTGCGGTTTTGTGTAAATTTTTGGGTGATTATTGGGCATTTTGGGAAGGAAATATTTTTTCTTTAAGGATGGGTTCAATTGAGGAAAATATGAAATGTTGAAGACTTGCTTGATTTGGAAAATTGAAATTTGAAGTGAAGAATTAATAGACGGACACCAAACAGGCTACCAACCTGAGGCTCTTTTTGAGGGGGCGAACTGTCTGGTAGTGTTTCCAACCCATTTTAATCCTAACAATTTCCTTTTAATGTTACTTCAAATTTCACTGCTATTCATCTTTATCCAAGGCCAAAAATGCATTTTGGGGGATAAAAAGTAATAAATGTCTTCTCTAAAAGTGAATTCAAAGAAAATGTATTCATTTTGTAAACTTCGCTGGTATTAGGATGTAATGAATAAACAGTAATTATTGACACAAATACTCATTGCTTTTATTAGATGTACCAGACATGGAAGGTTTCCATGTATCTATATCAGATGTTGAAGCAACTTAAAGCGAAAATTCGCGCCTTCGTGTGTCTAGTGAGTCGCATAGGTCACAAGTCAAGAAGTCGATGTAATAAGTATTGTACTCATGCAAATGTAAAAGCATACCGTATGTATCATTTTTGTAGAACTTTGAAAGCAACTAATTTTTCAAAGCTTTTCAACACTAACTCTTGTTGACAAGTGTACAGTGGCGTTTACCGGAATAAACTTCATTTAATCAAGGCACTCTGATTTTCCAAATTTTCAGGGGGGGAGGCTCTCCATTCCTCTCTGCAGAAGGGGGGGGTGCTTCCCCCACTCCACAAGGTTGCCGTTATCGCGATGAGATAGTGCTCCGGCTACTTTACAATTCCTCCTGCTACTTTTTTTCAATTTGAAAACCCTGCCTCTATTTCTTTCCATCTGCAGAAACAAGATATTTCGTGGGAAACCAAGAAACCCTTGCGCTACTTTAGCTTACAGTTCTAAAAATAGAAAGATACCGGAAGTGGTTGACTTTGCATTATAGTATGTATAGAGGCTCCGGGTGATGGGCCCCTGATAACTGGTAGTTATTATCTAGGCGTTAGAACCAAACGAGTTCTGTTAGTCTACAAAATTTGTCTTCATTTTGTTTAGAACCGGATATTCATTTGTAGCATGGGCAATTCTTTCCTGCATAAAATCCCGTAGAAAGGATTTGTAACTATCTCAGGAAAGTAAAGAGGAATATTTTCCCAGGGGCTATGAAACTAGTGTTTTTGTAGTAGCCATTACCTCGAGTAAAGAGAATGAAAAATTTAACTTCCTTAATTTTGATCTGCAGAATGGGCCAAGAATTGTCGAAACAACTCCCCCTTGGTTCAATAGAGCAGGCAGCCTTTACGAAGTCTAGACAGATAGAATCTGAACAATTTTCGATATCACACTGGTAACAGTCGAGTATAGAAATCAATTTATAATAAAGTTGGTGAGATAAAAGGGGAAATGAAAATAATCAACTAAAGAATACCAGGTTTTCAAGTGTGTTAGCGAATAACTTTTTTCTGTGAAGGGAGATGTTTTCTTTGGATCCATCCACGGCATTTAAGTTTCAGTGAACAGATAAGATTACAGATTCCAAGAGAAGTTTATGACTGAAAGACGTTTTGAGAACACCATAGAACTGTAAAAACACGAGACAAAGGATATTCTTAGGAGTTCTGAAATAACCAGTGTCATCATGGCAAACTAAAGTTGGCAAACTCGCTTTGGAAAACTCATGTTGATGTACACGTGTGAACAGCACAAAAACAGTCGGCAAACACGATGTCAAACTGTTGGCAACAAATAGAACTTGCCTCTATTCTCGCCAACTTTTTCACCTGCCTTTTCGTATTGGCAAACTCGTATCGGACGTGTGAACGATTGGCAAACACGTGTTGGTAACTGTCAACCAACCAAACACGCGCTGTATTCATATGATCTATTTGCGTGACACTTCACAAAATGAGGGACGCAAATCAACACTTGCAAACTTATCGAAGAGGTTCGCAATTATTGTCCGGCTGTGAGGGACGTTTCATCTATAGCCTACAAAGTTATTAACAACAAAAGAAAATGG